>CM053503.1:113111560-113149729 GCA_028627145.1 Eidolon dupreanum | reverse complement strand
TTTCTTTCTTTCTTTCTTTCTTTCTTTCTTTCTTTCTTTCTTTGTCTTGGAAACATTTCGATGAAAGGTGAAGACCTCTAGACTTTCTCCCATGGACCTGCATGGCAGCTGATGCCACAAGGGACACTCTGAAGGTCCATCTGTTCTTCAGTGACCCCCTCCTGGCATTGGCAGAGACTTTGTTGGGCCTGCACTTTAGATGACTTCTCTCTTTGCCCAATCCCGCTTCTTCCTCCTTCTCCTGCAGAGGTTGGTCTCTGATAAATACTCTGTATGCAAACGTCATCTCAGTATCTAGAGACCCCACCGTATGAAAACTGACTTCCAAAAGATGTTAGTAACACATCATAGAAAGAGTTTGGGAGCCACTGACAAAGTATGAAAATTTAGAAACACATTTGCTCTCTCAGGGTATCAGTTTTCATATCAATAAAATGAGGGTAATTATCTTTAACTTGTAAGGATGTCATGAGGAGTAAGGAAAATAGTAGTGCCAATCCCATGGCAGTGAGACCTGTAAGAGTTAATGTGAGACTCCCTTCATTTTACTGGCTCATTTCTTCAATTTTCTTTTCCCTCTTCCTCTTCCTAACTTGGTCATAATTTTCTTTTCTCCTATTTTACATGTTCCTTTTCCTCTTCCTTTTCTGTCTCTCCACTTATTACCCTCTTTTAATTTTAATTTAGTCCTTTAATCAGTGTTGTTGAGGTGTAATTTACATATAATAAAATACATACATTTTAACTGTACAGGGAACGAGTTATGAAAAATGTATACACATGTGGATCCACCACTGCAATGAAGGCATAGAACATTTCATTGCTGTAAAAGGTAACTTTGTTCCTCTTCCCAGTCAATCCTCTCCCTGCAATCTTAGAATTGATCTGCTTTCTATCACTATAGATTGGATTGGTCTTTTCTAGAGTTTCCTATGAATATAATCCTATAGTATGTTTTCTTTTCTTGCTGGCTTTTCTCTCAATGTAATATTTCTTAGACTATTTATGTTATGTACACCAGTTGTTTTTCCTTTTTTATTGCTGTGCAGTAGTATTCTATTGTATGAATGTTCTACAATTTGTTTCTCCATTTGTCAGATATTGGGCTGTTTCTAAATTTCAGTTATTATGAATAAATCTACTATAAACATTTACTTTCCACATCTCAGAAGCTCCCATGTTCTCTCCCAGTCATTATCCCCTAGAGGTAAGCACTGTGCTGACCTCTGGTAGCATGGATTAGTTTTGCCTGTTCTTGAACTTTATATTAATGGAAATGCATCTATGTTAATGCTTGTAACAATGGTTTGCTTGTTTTCATTTCCATGTAGTATTCCATTTACGAATATATCACAATTTATTTAATCATTCTATTGTTGATGGACATTGGTTTTTTTCAAGTTTTGGGCTACTATGAATAAAGCTGCTATTATCATTCTTGTACATTTCTTTCAGTGGATCTTTTCAGTCTTTTCTCTTGGGTAATGTAGTAGTGGGTAGCCAGACTTTTCCTCCCTTTCTGAGAACAGGTTGTGTTTGCTGAATGTGCACAGAGTTGAGAGTGGTCCCAATGGGCATGAAGTGTGGGTCCGCAAAACTCATTTATTGACTTGTGGGCCACTTTGAGAGCCTTGGTGCATCCTGAGGTGTCTATTCCTTAACTGGTCTACACCTTCTCTGCTTGTGTAGCCTGTTCCTTGACTCCTGCCCTTTCTTTTCTCAGGATTGCTGGGGCAATGCTAGTTATTTTCTATTAAAATTAGCAATACATGGTGACATCAAAAACATGGCAGAGTGAGAGACATTCCTAGATCTCTTCCCTTGAAACAACAATAAGCTGAACATCTAAAACTCAACAATAAATACTCAAACTGCACACCAGCACATCTGAGCATGGGATCTGTGCATAAGAGCTGCTCGAACCCTGGGTGTCAGGCGGTGGACTGGGAGAAACAAAGTTGCCTCTCACAGCCACCAGAGCTTCTGTAGGAGGAGGGGGAGGGGAGCAGGTGCAGTGAGTTCCCTGAACAACTGTACCTGGGAGTGCTGTGAGCTCCACGCGGCCAGCAGCAGTGCTCGGTCAACAGGGCAGAAGGCAGAGAATCGGGGAAGGTAGAAAAGTGGGGAAGGCAGAGAAACAACAGTTGATTTTTACCAGCTGTGGCTGCAAAACTGAGGCTGAGCCGCAGCCCCCAACTCCCAACCCAGAGGGCCCCTCCCCTCATACCCTCCTAGACGGAATGCTGCGGAGCCCCAGGATAATCTGAGCAAATGCTACTGAAATGTTGCTAACACTGACAGGAACTGAGACTGAGGATAGCAAGCATGATTAAATATCTATAAGGAAAAAAAAAGACATTATTAAGACTTTATTTAAAGCAGAGATCCAAGAGGGTTAGATGCCACCTACTGGAAACCAAAAGAAAAACACCTTCTTGTAATGGGATAGAGACCATTATATAATAAATCCTCTTTCTGGGAAAAAAACAAACAAACTAGAATACACTTCCATTAATGCCCAGGCAGAGAAATAGTCCATAAAACATCAGGAACAACCAAGGTAACAACACACTTCAGAAAGAAAGAAAAATCTCCAGAAAATAAGCTTATACACATAAAAATAAGTGACTTAAATGACAGAGTATTCAGGATGGTATTTCTGAAAAAACTCAGTGAGTTCTGAAACGAGTCATATCAACAATTTCAGGAATTGAAAAACAGCTAGATGACCAGAGCCAGGAGATTGAAACCCTCAAGAAGAACAGAATGAATCTTCTGGAGATAAAAAACACTGCAAGAGTTGAAAAATGAAATAGCAAACTTGGGAAATAGAGTTGACCAAATGGAGGAAAGGATCAGTAATATCAAAGACAGAAATCTAGAAATAAATCAGAAGGAAGAGGAGAGAAACCGAAGAATGAAAAATAATGCAAGAGAAATACAAGAACTAGCTCATACCCTGAGGAGAGGAAGCATAAGAATAATGGGAATTCTCGAAGGGGAGGAAAAAGAGCAGGGATTATAAAGCATTTTCGGACAAATAGTTAATGAGAATTTCTCAGATCTAAGGAATAATCTGGAGGTTGGAATTCAGGAAGTCAACAGAACACCCAATTATCTCAACCCCAAAAAGCCTTTTCCAAGACACACTGTATTAAAATTATCAAAATCAATGACAAAGACAGAATTCTCAGAGCAGCCAGGGAAAAGAAGATGGTAACCTATAAAGGAAAATCCATTAGATTATCGTCGAACTTCTCAGCACAAACCTTACAAGTCAGAAAGGAGTGGAATCAAATATTCAAACTATTAAATGAAAGGAACTACCAGCCAAGAACAATGTATCCAGCTAAGCTCTCCTTCAGAGATGAAGGAGAAATAAAGACCTTTCAAGACATGAAAATTGAGGGAATTCTCCACTATGAGGCCTGTACTACAGGATACACTGAAAGGGGTCAGCTCACCTAAATCAAAATGACAAAAAAATATATATAAATATATATATATATATAAAATTAAGAGTAAGATGACTAGCAGGCTGATAGAAGCAGAGGAGTGCAATCCTTACTAGGAAGAGGGCACTACAAGCTTAAAAATAAGAAGAGATTTGCTATAGCAAGATAGTAATGAACGTTCAACATACATAGAGACAAATTGAAACAACAATGACTGAGAAGGGGAGGATTCAAAGATCCAAATTCACAAAGGGGAATGGAGATAAGGCATGTGCAGAAGAAATGGAACGACTGTATATATATATATATATATATATATATATATATATATATATATATAACTATCTTTTACATATTCATAAGAGTAACCACACACCAAAGATTCAGAACTGAAGTATACAACATAAAACAAGAGGGACCAGAGGGAAAACCCACAAAAGCCAACTAAAAGAAAGAAAACAGAAACACAAGAACAAAGAAGCAATGGAAACACCAAGCTACCAGAAAGCAAAAGATAAAATGACTATAAGAAGACCTCATATTTCAATAATCACCCTAAATGTAAATGGATTGAACTCACCAACAAAAAAAGCACAGAGTTGCAAATTGGATCAAAAAACAAAACCCGACCATATGCTCCCTCCAGGAGACACATCTCAGCTCCAAAGACAAACATAAACTCAAAGTGAAAGCGTAGAAAATGATATGTTAAACAAATAGCATTCAGAGACAAGTGGAAGTAGCAGTACTAATATCAGATGGAATAGACTTCAGAATAAGAAAGGTAAAGAAAGACCATGGCCATGCTACCCTGAACATGCCCAATCTTGTCTGATCTCAGCAGCTAAGCAGGGTTGGGCCTGGTTAGTACTTGGATGGGAGCTGTGGGCTTTAAAAAAAAATAAAAATAAAAAATGTAAAGAAAGATACTGAGGGACATTTCATAATGATAAAGGGAATCATGCACCGAGAAGATATAACACTTATTAATATCTATGCCCCCAATCAAGGAGCCCAGAAATATATAAAGCAATTACTAACAGAACTTAAGGAAGAAACAGACCAAAAACTATCATAGTAAGGGACCTAAATACTCCACTGTCAGATATGGACATATCATCCAAATAGAAAATCAATAAGGAAATAACATCCTTAAATGACATATTAGACTAACTGTACATAATTGACATTGACAGAGCCTTTCATCCCAAAAGAGCTGCTTATACATTCATCTCTAGTGCACATGTAACAAGCTCAAGGACTGACCGACCACATACTGGGAAACACAAATATAAGACGGTTGAAATCATACCAACCATATTCTCTGATCATAATCCTTTGAAACTAGATATCAACTGTAAAAAGAAAGCAAAAAGAACCACAAATACATGGAGATTAAATGACATACTACTGAAGAATAACTGAGTCAGAGAAGAAATAAAAAGAGAGATCAAGAAATACATAGAAATGAATGATAATGATAGTACAACATATCAAAACTTTTGGGACACAGCAAATGTGGTCATAAGAGGAAAGTTTATATCGTTACAGGCCTATTTCCAAAAACAAGAATGATCCCAAATAAACAACCTAATGCTTCATTTTTAAAAACTAGAAAAGGAAGAATAAATGAAGCCTAAAATCAGCAGACAGAAATAATCAAAATTAGAGCAGAAATAAGTGAAATCGAAAACAAGAAAAGAATAGAAAAAATAAATGCAACAAAGAGCTGATTCTTTGAGAAGATTAATAAAATTGACAAACCCATGGCTTGACTCACTAAAGAAAAAAGAGAAAGTACACAAATAAACAAAATCAGTGATGAAAGAGGGGAAATTACGACTGACTTCGCAGAAATACAAAGGACTATACAAGAATGTTATGAAAAAGTATATAAAACCAAATTTAATAACCTAGAAGAAATGGACCAGTACTTAGAAAAATACAGCCTTCCTAGACTAAATCAAGAACTGGAAAATCTGAATGGACCAATCAGCAGTATGGAAATTGAAACAATCATCAAAAACCTACTGAAAAGTAGAAGTCCAGGACCAGATGGCTTCACCAGAGAATTCTACCAAATGTTCAAAGAAGATTTAATACCCATTCTCCTGAAACTCTTCCGACAAATCAAAGAGGAAGCAATATTTCCCAACTCATTTTATCAGGTCAATATTACCCTGATACCAAAACCTGGCAAAGATAATACAAAAAAAAGAAAACTACAGACCGATATCTCTCATAAATACAAATGCAAAAATCCTAAATAAGATACTAGCGAACCAAATACAGTGACATATTAAAAAGATTATACACCGTGATCAAGTGGGCTTCATCCCAGGGGCGCAGGGATGGTTCAACACACACAAATCGGTTAATGTGATACACCATATAAACAAATTAAAAAATAAGAATCATATTATCATATCAATAGATGCAGAAAAAGCCTTTGACAAGATAGAGCATCCATTTATGATCAAAACAGTTAACAAAATTGGTATAGAAGGAAAGTATCTTAACATAATAAAGGCCAACATTATACTTAGCGATGAAAAACTAAAAACCTTCCCTCTAAGATCAGGAACAAGTCAAGGCTGTTCACTATGACCACTGTTATTCAATATAACATGGGAGGTCCTAGTGAGTGCAATCAGGAGAGAGAAATATATAAAAGATATTCAAATAGGAAACAAAGAAGTCAACTGTCACTATTTGCAGATGATATGATTCTGTATAAAGAAAACTGAACACTCCACAAGATCACTACTAGAAACAATAAGCAAATACAGTAAATTCTCTGTATACAAAATCAATGTTCAAAAATCCATAGTGTTCCTAAACTCTAATAATGAAGTGTCAGAAAAAGAAGAGAAAAAAATAAGTCCTTTTGCAATTGCAACAAAAAGAATAAAATACCTAGGAATAAATTTAATGAAACATGTGAAGGACCTTTATAATGAAAACTATAAGACCTATTAAAAGAAATCAAAGAAGATACAAAGAAATGAAAAGACATTCTGTGTTCTTGGATTGGTAGAATCAACATAGTTAAAATGACCATATTACCTAAAGCATTATACAGATTTAATGCAATCCCTATCAAAATCCCATCAGCATTTTTTAAAGAAATAGAATAAAAATCATCAGATTTGCATGGAAGTACAAAAGACCCCGAATTGCCAAAGACATCCTGAGAAAAGAGAACGAAGCTGGAGGCATCACTCTACCCAACTTCAAATTATACCACAAAGTGACAGTAATCAAAATGGCATGGTATTGGCAGCAAAACAGACACATGGACCAGTGGAACAGAATCGAGAGTCCAGAAGTAAACTCGTATTTATATGGGCAAATAATTTTCAACAAAAAAGCCAAAAACATACAGTGGAGAAAGGAAATCCTCTTCAATAAATGGTGCTGGGAAAACTGGAAAGCCACCTGCAAAAGAATGAGAATAGATTGTTGTCTATTACCACACACCAAAATTAACTCAAAATGGATTAAGGATCTGGATATAAGACTTGAAATAATAAAATGCATAGAAGAAAATATAAGAACTAAACTCAAGGACCTTGGACTTAAAGAGGATTTTATGAATTTGACCTCAAAAGTAAGAGAAATAAAAGCTAAAATAAATGAGTGGGACTACATCAAACTAAAAAGCTTCTGCTTAGCAAAAGAAATTGTCAACAAGGTAAAGAGACAATCATCTGAATGGGAAAATATATTTGCAAGCAATGCCTCTGATAAGGGCCTAATATTCAAAATATACAAAGAACTCATACGACTCAATAACAACAAAAAAACAAATGATCCCATCAAAAAGTGGGCAGAGGACCTCAACAGACATTTCTCCATAGAGGATATACAAATGACCAACAAATATATGAAAAGATGTTCAACATTGCTAGCTATTTGGGAAATGTAAATCAAAACCACAATGAGATACCATCTCACACCTGTTAGAATAACTATAATCAACAAGAGCAGTAATAACAAATGCTGGAGAGGATACGAAGAAATAGAAACCCTCAAACACTGGTAGAACTGCAAATTGGTACAGCCACAATGGAAAACAGTATGGAGTTTCCTCAGAAAACCAATTGATCTACCATATGATTCAGCAATCTCTCTACTGAGTATTTACCCCAAAGACTTGAAAACTCATATCCGAAAAGATATTTTGCACTCCGATGTTCATAACAGCATTATTCACAGTGGCCAGGACATGGAAGCAACCAGTGTCCTATGATAGATGATTGGCTAAAGAAGCCGTGGTACATATATACAATGGAATGTTACTCAGCCATAAGAAGAGATGAAACATTGCCATTTGCGACAACATGGATGGACCTTGAGATAATCATGCTAAACAAAACAAGCCAGACAGAAAAAGTTTAAAATCACTTATATGTGGGATATAAACCTAAAAGCAACAAATGAACAGGACAAACAAACAGAGACTCATGGATATGGACAATGGACTAGTGGTTATCAGAGGGTAGGGGGGAGGGGGAAGGGGGGAGGTAGATGGGAGAAAGAAAAATTTTAACAATTTCTTCAATTAAAAAAATAAATTAAAAAAAGTTAAAAAAATTAGCTGCACTTAAATTTTAAGATATTTTAAAATAAAAGCAACAAATATTTATAATAGCAATGCATAAAACAGAAAAAAAAAGTCATATCAAACCTGCTCTGTTTAGAAGCCTCTCTTCCTCAGAGGCCTGACTGTGGAGCAAAATGAAATCTTTCCAAATCTTTCCAGTTCTTCCTTTCTTTGGTCTCTTTGCAAGGAAGCATGCATCACCTTCTCATTGTTGAGAATTTGCCTAATAAATGGTGTGTATAAATACCCCAAGCTAAACAAAACCAACATGGGGATGTGACAAGCATTCTAGAATTTTTATATTGGACATTTAGCTATTTCTAAATTTCAGTTATTATGAATAAAACTATAAACATTTATATACAAATCTGTATATGGATATATATCTTCGTTTTTTCTGTAGTAGAATTGCTGAGTCATATGTTAAGTGTATAATTAAGTTTATAAGAAAATGCCAATATCATGTTGTATTCTATCTAAAAAGTATGCAAGTTTCAGTTGCCCCACGTTCTCTCCAACACTGGGGATTGTTAGTTTTTTTTTGTTTTGCTGTCCTAGTAGGTGTGAAGTAAAAGTATCTCATGACTTAATTTACATTTCCCTGACAACTAATGATGTTAAGCCTCATTTCATGCTTTAATGGCTTATTGTATATTTTTTGTGAAGATTTTGTTGAAATTTCCATTTTTAATTGGGTTGTTTTCCAATTACTGAATTCTATAAGTAGGTGTGTACTTTGGATCTAAGTTCTTTCTTAGACATATTGTGAATATTTTCTCCCAATTTGTTTTCTTTAGGTTATTGTTCAAGGAGAAGTTTTAAATTTTGGTGAAGGCAAATTTATTATTTTTTCTATTATAATGCTCTTTGCATTTTATCTAAGGAAGTTTTGCCAACTCCAAGGTTGCAAAGACTTTCTCATGTATCTTTCCTTAAGAGTAATAAACTTTTAGGTTTCACATTTAGCACTATACATAATTCATTTCAAGTTATTTTTTTCACATGATGTAAGGTACAAGTCTCATTTTCCCCCCATAAAGGTATCTAATTCTAGTACCATGTATTGAGAAGTTTTTATTTTTCCAATTGAATTACTTGTCACCTTTTTCAAAAAAATATATGACGGTTTATAAGTGGCCTATTTCTGTTCCATTATCTATATGACCATTCTTATGCCAGTAACAAACTCATCTGATTATTGTGGCTTTATAATAAGTGTTAAAATCAGGTATGTGTAAGACCTCAAATTTTGTCTTTCTTTTTCCAATATAATCTTTTGTCTACTTTAGGTTCATTGCATTTCCATATGAATTTTAGAATCTGCTTGCCAATTTCTACAAAAATGCCTGCTGTGATTTTCATTAAGATTGCATTGAATCTATTTGGGGAAAATTGGCATCTTAAAAATATTGAGTCTTCCTATCCAAGCATGATATACTTCTTCATTTATTTATCTTATTAATTTTCTTAGAGATATAATTTAGTTTTTAGTGTAGATATCTTATATGTCTCTTGAAAAGCTTATTCCTAAATATTTTAGGTATCATTTTAAATGGTTTAATTGCTGTTAGAATTTCATATTTTAATTGTTTATTGCTAGAATATAGAAGTAGTACAATTAATCTTTGTGCATTAATATTTTTTCTCTGAAACCTTGATAAAGTCACTTATTACTCACAGATTTTTAACATAGATTGCTTAGTATGTGTACATAGAAATGATATTGACTGCAGATATAGATAGTTTTTTTTTTCCTAATATGTATGCTTTTGTTGATTTTTCTTGCTTATTTGCACTGGCCGAGACCTCTATTACAACTGAAGAGAACTGGTGAGAGTGATACCCTGTCTTAGTCCCAGTCTCAGGGGAAAAGCATTTAGTCTCTTACCTTTAATTAGCTGTAGTTTGTTTGTAAATACCTTTTATTTAGCTGAAAAAGTTTCTTTCTATTCTTAGATTACTAAATTTTTATTGTGAATATATTAAAATTTACCAAACGTTTATTTTTCCATCAATTAATATAATCATGTTTCTCTAATATTATGTTAATATGATTTATATCAATTAATATTAAAAATTTATGCATATCTGAAATAAATTTGTGCAATATGGTCATAGTTTATTATCCCTTTCTTTTGAATTTCTCTTGTGATTTCTTCTTAAACTTACGGGTTACGTATAAAGAATTGTGTGATTTCAAAATATTTTGGGATTTTTATTATCAGTTTCCAATTTAATACAATTTTGTTCAGAGAATATATTCTGTATGATTTCAATTTTAAAAATATATTGAGATTTATTTTATTTCATAGCAAATGGTCTACTTTGGTGAATCAACCATGAGAACTTAAGAAGAATGTATATCTCTTCCGAGCTTTCAGTAAAATGTTCAATGCATGTCAATTGGTCAATTTGATAAACGGCATTGTTGAAGTATTTTATATCTCTGTTGATTTTTAGTCTGCATGATTTATCTATTACTGAGAGGAGTTTTTAATTGTTAATTGTAATTGTGGGTATTTCTTTTTCTTCTTTCAGTTCTTCATTTTTACCTCATATATTTTGAAGCTCTATTATTATGTATATACACATTTAGGATTATTATATATTCTTGAAGAATTGACCCATTTATCATTATGAAATAAATCACTTTACCCACTGTAATAATTCTTGTCTTGAAGTCTACATTGCCTGGTTTTAATTTAACCACTCTGTCTTTATTTTGATTATTATTTGCAGTATATACTTTCCATGCTTTTTCTTTTAATATATTGGTGTCTTTACATTTAAGGTGAGTTTGTTGAAGACAGCCCATAGTTGAATCTTGCTTTTTTTATTATCCATTTCAACAACCTTTAACTTTTAACTGTAGACTTGGGACTATTTACATGTAGTGTTTTTATTGGTATGTTTGAAGTTAAATGTAACACTTTGCAGTTTGTTTTTGTATCTGTCCTGTCTGTTCCTGTTTCTTTTTTTTTCTGGCCTTCTTTAAGATTAATTTATTATTTTTACTCTTTCATTTTATTTCCGCTAGTGGCTTATTAGTCATACTTATGTGTTTTATCTTTTAAAATATTTGCTCTAAGCTTTACAATATGCATTTTAAACTTAACACAGTCTATCTTTAAATTATATCACAAAACTTTACATATAATGTAAGAACTTTACAATAGTGTAACTTATTACCTGTCTTCTCTCTCTTTTTTGCATCAGTGTTACTTCTGCATATATTATTTGGGATTTTGGTCACATGTATGTTGTATTAGGTCCCTGGAAATTGTTCCACATGTCACTGAGGATTCTCTTCTTCTTCCTCTTCCTTCTTCTTTAGTCTTCTCCCTTTCAATGCTTCCTTTTGGAGAATTTATATTGCATTGCATTTTTTTTTCCAGTTCTTAATCTGCTGTTAATCCTAATCAACAAAATTTTTATTTCAGATGTTATACTTTTCATTTGTAGAAGTTCTTTTTTGGTTCTTTTTTATATCTTCCATTTTTTTTCCTCTCTGTATTTAATTTCTCCTGAAACACAATGATCATAGCCTTCTTAAAGTTCCTCTCTCCTAATTCCACATCTCTTTAATTGCTAGTTTTGTTGCTATAGACTGACTTTCCTTCTGGTTAGTGGTTTTATTTCCTCTTTTTTATACACATGTAGTAAATTTTTATTGGATTCTGCACATTGTAAATTTTATGTCATTTGAGTGATGGATTTTGTTTTATTCCTTTGAAAAGTGTTTGATTTTGTTTTGGTAGTTGTTTAGATTATTGGCAGATCTATTGATTCTTTCAAGGGTTATATTTTTTTAAAGATTTTAATAGAGAATGTCTAGAGTAGATGTTACTTTATGGCTAGCTAAGCACCACTGCTATGGGTTGACTCTTCTGTGGTCTCTACTGAATGCCCTTTCTAGTTAATAGGGACTTTTTGTTCTGGCTATTGTGAACTCAAAACATTACCA
This sequence comes from Eidolon dupreanum, assembly GCA_028627145.1. Taxonomy (NCBI): domain Eukaryota; kingdom Metazoa; phylum Chordata; class Mammalia; order Chiroptera; family Pteropodidae; genus Eidolon; species Eidolon dupreanum. The sequence continues at coordinate 113,137,704 of CM053503.1, read as the reverse complement.
GTCATGTGTAAACTCTGGGGTTGTTTTCTTTGCAGCTCTCTGGCAATTGTTCTCCCCTTAAAAATTGTTCTTTGTACAGACTATGAATGTGCAGATTGATATTTAGTCAAGCACTAAAGAGAACCCTATGAATATTTCTAAAGCTCTTTCTCTTTTCTCATTTACTCTTTCCTGCACACTCCCAAATCAAGGTCTTGAAGACTTTTCTGCTTGGTTGGTCAGATTCCTTAGAGAAAACTCTTATACTCTTTGACCTGAAGAGTATGTGCCAGTCTGCCAATGCTCAGAAATCCAAATGGGGCAAAAGACTGTGTAAGTCACAACAGTTAATTCACAAACTTTTACACATTCTCTCTTTTTTTTTTTTCAGGTTAGTTCACCCATTGTCAACTGTCTGGGGTCCCCAGCTGGAGATCCTCTATTTACCTTCCCTAGAAAATAAGTTCTGGGAGGGAACTTTTGGGGCTAAATGTTTCTTAAACAGAGTTGGAACTAACAGTCCTGATTTTTAACCCCACATTCACACCATTTCTGGAAATACCTATTGCCAGTAATACCTGAGTCTTTGGGAGTTCTGCAGTGTGAAATGAGTTGCTTCTCAGCTCTCCTCATTACGAGTTTAGGATTTAGCGTCTTGGGTCTGCTATGTCATCCTTTTGCTTCCAGCTTCTGAAAATTTGTGCTGGAATCTATTCTCCTGTTTTCTTTGTGGTATTCTTTGCCAAATATCTTTCTCATAAGAGGTAAGTGCACACATGAAGGTTTACTCTTTCTCCTACTCTAATGAATAGAGATGCTGACCAAATTAAGTCTAGGTGTAATTCTACTGTTCCTGGTGTCCTGGAAAATTTAGATTTCTTCAATGTGTTTGTTACATAATAAAATCTAAGTTTCTTAACGTGTCAACTCTGGCTTACTGAGGAATTACAAAAGACTGCATTTAGTATTCTGCATAAAATAAGATCTTATTCATGAATTTTTATTTCTTCCAAAGACAGTATAGTAGATCTGCAAATCCTTCAATTAATTTCATTTTTTTCTTTGCATTCAGCTTCTAACTGAGGGAAACACTTAAATACAACAATCCTGTCAGAGATTTAGTTAAAATAAACATTCGGATATGTGTCCTTGGGCTGAAGAGATATAGGGCCACATTGTACTGTTTCTATATCTATGGCAAAGAGAATTGATGTTCTGAATGATAACCTTAAGACATTATGTCTCCTATTAAATAAAAATTAAATTATGTTCTATCTTTAATTTATAAGGTAGAACTTTAGACATTTTAGAAAATGTTTTAACAATGAGAGTAAACATTGAAGAGATTACAGGTTAACTGTCAGCCATTCACCAGAATGCTCAATTACCCCAAAGTTATTCTAACTTCATGGTGCAGAAGTAAATAAATGAATAACTTCCTAGAATATTTAACTAGGAGGTGTGCTTAGTTGGAAGAAGCTGAGTCTACCAGAATTGTAGGCTTGAACCCACATGTACAGCAGCAAACTATTTTTCATCCAGAATCTGTTTTAGCAATCACTTTGCAGTTGCTGCCTCTAATGAAACTTCCAGAATCACAATGAATAATGGAAGCAATCTTCTATGGAAAATCAATACTTCACATCACAATTAAAAAAAGTCACAAGGAAACATTTTTGAGATAGTTAGACCTTCATTTCTGAGTTCTGGGGGACTCAAATTAGTGTGAAACAAGAGTCCTTGTCCTTGAGGGTCTTACAATTAAGCCAAGGAAAAAGACATTATATTTAATATAAGCTAAAGTAGGAGGGTACATGTTGTATTGGTGGTAGGGATGTTAACAGCTTTAGGAGTAATATAAAGAAGGTAGAAAGACTTCATTCAAGAGTCAAGTGGATCCACCAAACCAGAAGAGAAATTAATTAAGGTGATTCTTACTTTTGCTTCTTCATTTGTTCTTAGGTTTTGGGTGGTAGGAACACAGGGGAGTAGTTTAGATGTAGCAAGTTTGAATATAATGGGAACTCTAATGATCATATTTTAATGCACAGTTTGGTTTTCCTAAATTTCGTGAAGATCATACTTTATATATAATAATACATATTTCATGTATCTGTATATATTAATCAGGTTTATAACGATGACAGAAACTAATTTTAAACTAAAGCAAAAAAAAAAAACCATTCTATTGACCAATGTGATTAACAAGGTCAATGATAGAACGGATCAGGTACTAATAGATCTAGATGCTCAGATAATGTCATCAGAAATTTCTTTCTCTTTGTCTCTTGATTCTGCTTTCTTTCATGTTCCCTTGGTTTTTAGGCAGGCTTTTTCTACATAATGGGACTTATGGCCATCAGTGTGGGTCTTGTGTGGCTGGCACAGCTTTCTATTTCAGATCAGAGAACTTTCATTCTAAGCACCCATATATAGGGAGTGTCTCTTAGCAATCTATTTTGAGCACATTTACTCTTTTTTTTCTTTTATTTACACTTTTATTTCAACTTCCCCTCATTTCTTGTTCTTTTTATTGTCAAGGCTTGGCAAAGTCCATACCACATTCTGTCAGCACTGAACAACTAGCCGTTATTGTCAAAACAAACAAAAACATGAGCATTGTGTGTAACTGCCCATATTTAAAAACATAATCCACATTAATAATTACCATTTATTAGGTGCCTCATCCACAGTGGGTATTGACATGATGTGGCAGAGTAGGCCTAAGTCATCATGTAGTGGTATTTTACACAAATCTCCTCTAGTCATCCTTCTTATCCTGGAAGAGGGTTTTATCTTCATTTTAAAATTAAGGAAATTGAGGCACTAACAGGTTATTCAATGTGCCAAAGTCACAGCTAGAAATGTACCTGAGAGTCCCTGCTTATGGGATCCAAAGAAATAGTTTTGTTGTTTGAGGTGTTTCTTTCCTAGTAGCATTTAATATTCAGTGACCACTGAGCCTCTCTTCTAAGTAGTTGATTTTTTTTCTATCCAATCAAAAGTTTTCAGGGATCCCGATAGCAGATACTATGATCTATACAGGATACTGACACAATACTCTGAACCCAAAAATTCCTTTCATACAGCAAACTGTTATTTTCTTTCAGCAAGGACAAGGGCAATAAAAGCATACCAGGAAGAACAGTGGAAAGGAAAATAACATAAACATCTTTTTCCTCCATCAGTCCTCTCTTCATTCTACAAAAATTTAAGGAGTCTATTACCAATCAGACACTATAGGTGCGGCCTTGGGTCACAGCACTGAACTAGATTTGGTCAATGTCATCAAAGGCTTCCAGTCCAGTAGAGAAGATGGCATGGAAGCAGATGATACAGTACAAAGTGGCAAGTTCTGGGATGGAATTAAATTTGTATTGCTCTGGGAACACATTAGAGGAAAACTTCAATACAGACAGTGAGAAGGGAGAAAAGTTTCAGATCTTGTCCTAGCAGTCTCAGAGCTCACATACTCTTTACTTCATTTCTGTAAGAATGATCATTTTAGATCATTGCTTCAGTTAAGAGAAGTTCTAATTAGAGCATGGCTGGGTCCTCTGTTGAGAATTATACATAGTCTGGGTGTCCATTAACATTAGAGGTGCAATAAAGAGTCTATTAAGTGTCATGCTAAAGTAAATGCTTTTTGTAGAATATACACTTAGTAAATGGTAAATGTCCATAAAGAAATTCACACAACCAAGAATGCTTATTTAGGAGATGATAAAATGTAATGCAATGTTTCCTCCCAAAAAGAAAGTTAGCATTTACTTGCCTTAGTCTGGGGCCTATGAAATTTATATCTGCTCTGTCTTAAGCCACTTTATTTTCTCATACTGAACATTATACATGGGGAATTTATGGTTTCAATTATCACCTATGAAGCAAAAACTATCCAATCATATCTTCAGCTAATCTTTTCTCCTGTATTTCATATTCATATATGTAGCTAATTGCCTGCTGGACATTTCCACTGGGATATTCCACAACCTCTCAAACTTAACATGTATAAAACTTTATAATTATTCTATCAAATCTATAATGATGCCTGTGGTTCTTAATCTTATTGACTAACACCACGATAAATCCATCTGCTCAGGTTAGAGATGTAGAATTCATCCTTGCCTACCTCTTTGCTCTTTCTCTTTGTCACATTCCCCCCAACAGCCAACCTAAGTCCTATGGATTCCAAGTCCCAAGTAGCTCTTGATCTCACCCATTTCTTTTATCCCTATTGTCACTACTCTAGTTGAAGCTACCATCATCTCCCACTTGGATATTGTAGTAGTTGCCTAAGGATTGTTTTGCCTCCAATTTTGCTATAATGCAGCCAGAATAATATATTGAAACACAAGTCTGGGTCATGTCAGCACCTACCCTAAATATTAAAGCTCCTCATTGCCCTTTGTATGCAGAACTATCTCTTTCATATGATTTATAAGTAGGCTGATCATATGTTCCATTTTCCTTGAATGGTCTCAGTTTATACTTGTTATTTCAGCATAACTATTAACAGTCTCTTCTTTCACTCACAAATGTGTTCTAGTTTGGTTGGAAGATAGTAGGTTACTCTATTTATAAGACTTTTCATTATTTGTATTTTACATACTTCTCCAGTCTTATCTTTCACTTAAACTCTGTTCCAGTCTCATTAAATGCTTTTCAGTTCTTCTGACATACACTCTTTCTTTAGCTTTCAGTCTATTGCCTATATACTTATCTCTTCTTGGGCTACTTTTTCTCTTCTTTCAACCTTGGCTAATGGCTGCTCATTCTTCAGGTCACAACTTAGTTTCGTTATATGTCTGTCCTGTCATTGCTCAGAGCACCAATATTCCTGCTCTCATGGTTCTTACCATAATAAAGCTTAATTATGTATATATTTGTCTGAAACCACCACTATACCATAAACTCTATGGCAGGGATCATGTCTATTATGTTCAAATTTTCCAGAGGAGTTATTGCTATCCTTGTTACAAAATAGATGCTCAGTAAATATCTAATGAGTAAATGAATTAATTTGGGTATATAAGAATGCTTAATAGAGTATCAACACAGGTAGGCTGTCAAGTGTGGAGCGGGTAGATATGAGGTGTTCAACAATCAGTAAGACAAAAGAGAGAGCATATGCGTTACTTGTACAGAGGACCTCGCAGTGCCCGTCAGGAATACATTTTCTTCTCCTACCTGCCACAAAAATTTTAAGTTGATTTCACCTCTATCAACAAAAGGCTGGTGCTTGGGGGCATAAGCACACTGTATATAAAATTGCTTTGTTCCCTTCTCATTCCTAGGTCCTTTATTCTGCTAGAGAAAACCTAAAAGTTATATGTAACATTGTAAAGTGGTATGTGGTTTGGTGCTCTTGTACCTCTACTTCTTATGTCCTGTCTTTCTAGAGCACAAGGCTAAGCTTCTAAGGGGGATTCTCAATCTTCTATGAAGATATTCAAATGCAGTTTTCCTTCCTGATTACTCTCTTGGTTACTTTCTGAACATATTTTTCTTTGTCTTGATTAGGCATGGGTAGAGCAGGGATCCACAAACCATGACCTGTAGGCCCAATCTAGTCTGTTGCCTGTTTTGTAAATAAAGTTTCATTGGAACACAGCTATGCTTATTCATTTACATACTGTCTATAGATACTTTCTTGCTGTGATGGCAGAGTTGAATGGTTGAAACAAAGACTCTGTAGCCAGCACGACTCAGTGTATTTATGATCTGACCCTTTACAGTAAAAACTTCCTGACCCTCTGGTCTTGCGTGTCAACCTTGGAGACCTTGGCAAGAGTCTAGGAGCTTGCTACTGCAAGTGCAGGCTACAGACCAGCAGCAGTAGCATGAAGGAATTTATTACGAATACAGAAATCTTGGACCCAACCTCAGACCTACTGAATCAGAAATTTATTTTAACAATATCTTCAGATGATTTTTGTGTACATCAAAGTTGGAGAGTGCTGATCTAAGTGCCCTAGGAGACTGAGGAGAACCCCCTAAAGTGCTCAATTTTGAGAAGGCATTGCCTTTAGATATATAGAAAGTTTGGTGGTGGCTTAATATTTATGGGTTTCAGGAGTCACTATGAAAACAAACCATACTTCTAAACCCAAAGGAATAAAACCTTAACAACAGAATAGGATTAAGAGACTGAGAAAGTGACTACTTTGAGGTCAAGGAGACTCTAAATACTGCTCAAATCACACTATTAAACAGTCACGTTAATTTGACTATGAAGGAGGCCCACCCTAAACATTTTTTGAGCTCGAGAGGGCTTAGTAGTGCTGGTCAGAAGCAGATGCTCTTTTATTACCTGCCTCAGTGCTCCATTTTATTACAGTGACAGAAATCTCCACTCTTTCTTTGTTCACCTCACTCTTTCTGATTTTTTCCTCTCTATGGCTGCAGTTGATACTAATAGCTTCAAGGGGAAGAGGTTTAGTTAAATTAAAAAAAAGTTATTTACTATCCATACTTTGTTTTGATGGCTGCAAAAAAAAAAAAAAAAAAAAAAGAAAGAAAGAAAAAGTCATGCAAAACAAGGCTATATTTCTATTGCTCTTGAGACATCACACTAGGGACAATTCCAGGAACCCTGCAAGAATCATATTGGGCAGCGAGACAGTGTGATATTGCTGTTCAAACACAAGAAATAAGTTGATTGCCACCGAACAATGCTTGTACGTGAATACCAGTAAGAACCATAGAGTATTCTGTAAACTACTTAAGTTGTGCAGCAGTGAATGTCTCCGATAGCACATGGTGTTCCTCTTTAGAGCAGGAGATGTGTTTACCCTTCCCAAACAATCCAAAATAAAATCTGGAGTCATGGACACAGTGTGCTCTCTTTTGTGATAAATGAGTAGTTCCAGTGTGTCAACATGGGAAATTTAATAAATATCATCAGCTCCATCAATGTAACATTTTGTCACAGTGAGAAACATATAAAAAGTTGATTTTATTTGTTTTTGTTGCTGTTACTTTGCTCAAGATTTTAATTTCACTAAACTCAGGCTTGAATTTCTTTATCAAAGAGTAAAAAACACTCTAAATTTATTAGCTTATTAATTTGGACAAAAGTACACTTTGTATTTTTTGGAACCTGAAATAAATATTTGTAGTTAGTCACAAATCACAATTGTAACTGGGGACAGGGGTGGTTTAAAAACCATGATTTTCTGCCCTTATTAAACTCATTTCTATAGTTAGTAAATAATAAATTTGACTAATTTCAACATTCTTTTTTTTTTTTTAATCTCACTTTACCATTTCCCTAATGAGGACTCAAATAAGTCAGTTAAAATAAAATTTCTATCTAAAAGAAAAAAAGAGAAACAGGAGAGACTTGGATACTCTATAATGAACACCCAAGCCCTTGAAATATGGAGCTGGCTGTATAGATTTATTTATGTAGTCTCTTAGGAGGCAGTGCTAGGTACACTGGGAATGCTGGCCCAAGGGGGTTTACAGATGTGAATTTTGGTTTTGCTTCCTAGGTTCCCTGCGTGGCTTGGTGCTCCATAGCTCAGGGAAAATAGATGCAGATTTAAGATTCTGGATTGTTGCAAGTTGTTCTTGTCAAATCCATTGCTATTATAAATGTAGTTTCTATATCTAGGGAATGGAGACTACTTATAAATATTTCCCATATTTAGGGAAAATTTATTTCTTCCACCTGCAGCAAGATGTTCTGATGCAAATAAACTCTGCGAATGGGTGGAACCCAGGCTCTTTCCTTGTCTATTAACTCATTTAAAAGAATCTAGAATTCTAGTTCAGCAGATAGTACCTACTCTGGGCCAGGCTGTGTGCCAGCACATGTTTTTCAGTTACTCTTTACCATTACCCTATAGGATAGATAATATTAGTCAATTTACAGATAAGAAAACAGACTTATAGAGGGTATTCAGCTACTATACCGTGCTGCATTGTGTTATAAGTGGATTAAAAAGATCTCCTTTATTCATTGTTAACAAGTAATGATTAAGGCAAGTAATATATAAAATGTTAGTCACTGTATTCAATATTGAGGATACAAAGCTACATGAGTCACTGTTTTTGTCCTCATGGGAAGATATTAATTTTATTTTTTATTAGCGATTTGAGTTGTTTTAAATCTTCTTTACTGCTTTTACTTGGCTTTAAGGGTGTACTTGCTGTATGGTTGATGCTGAGTAGGACCTGTGTGATTGGACTTAGGCAGAGCCTTTTCTCTGAATGTTTATACTTCATGACAGATGTAATAGACATGGAGATGACATAACAACTATAATGCAATGGCAAACGTGCTCATTAACTACAACAGCTCACTAATTCAAGAATCTCAAATTTTGAAAATAATATCTATTCAATAAGTTAAAATGAACCTCTGAGTACCCAAAATAGAAGTCACTGAGTCTATTTACTGAAGCTCATGTACTTTATATGCAGGAAAACTGTTCACTTTGAGTCAATTACTCTTATCTCACACAGAATTTTAATATTGGTTATCTGCTTACAGCCTACATGAAGTAAAAAAGAAATTTTATCCTTGGGCGGTGGATGAACAAAAGAAGAAATTAGATTACCTTCAAAAAACAAAATTTTTTTTTATTTTATTAGTTTCAAGTACATGGTACATTGGTTAGACATTTATATAGTTTATAAAATGATCACCCTAATTACTCTTTCTTTCCTCTGGTCTACATCTAGCCAATACATCAATGCTAACTGCATTCCCTATGCCATGCTCCCCATCCCTGTGATCATCTACCAACTACTAATTTATATTTTTTTAACCCTTCACCCATTCTCTCAGCCCCCCAACCTCCCTCCCCTCTGTCCATCATCAGTTTGTCCTCTATATATTTGTGAGTCTATGAAAAACTTTTTAAAAATATTTATTTATTTTTATTATGGCGACATTGGTTAACGAAATCCAGCAAGTTTCAGGAGTACAATTCAATAGTAAAGCATATATATATTGCAATGTGTGTTCACCACCCATAGTTAGATTTATTTCTGTCATCACATATTTGACCCCTTTTACCTCATCTATTTCCCCCCTCCCCCTCTGGTAACCATTAGTCTATTGTCCAAGCCCACAAGTCTCTGTTTGTTTGTCCTGTTCGCTTTTAGGTTTATAACCCACATATAGGTGAAATCATGTGGTTTTCAACTTTTTCTGCCTGCCTTATTTCACTTAGCAAGATTATCTCGAGGTCCATCCATGTCGTCTCAAATTTCATCTCTTCTTATGGCTGAGTAATATTCCATTGTATATATGTACCACAGCTTCTTTATTTAGTCATCTATTGTAGGATACTTTGGTTGCTTCCATGTTCTGGCCACTGTGAGTAAGGCTGCTTAGAACATCGGTATGCAAATATCTTTTCGGATATATGTTTTTAGGTCTTCGGGGTATATACCCAGTAGAAGAATTGCTGGATCATATGGTAGATCAATTCTTAGTTTTTTGAGGAACCTCCATACTGTTTTCCATAGGGCTGTGCCAATTTGCAGTCCCACCAGCAGTATATGAGAGTTCCTTTCCCCCCACATCCTCTCCAACACTTATTACTTGTCCTATTGATATCAGCTATTCTAACTGATGTGAGATGGTATCTCACTGTGGTTTTGATTTGCATTTCCCTAATAGCTAGTGATGTTGAGCATCCTTTCATATGTTTGTTGATCATTTGTATGTCTTCTTGGGAGAAGTGGCTGTTCAGGTCCTCTGTCTATTTTTAATTGGATTGTTTGTTTTTTCAAAAAACTTTTTAATAATTTTACTGAGGGCTGATTTTGCCCACCTGAATTGGAAGATAGTGTAGAAAATTTGTTTAGCAACACAAAAGAGGTTAAAACATACCTGATTTGACTTTTCCATGAAGATTGTGATTGAGTTTAACAGTCTTTTTTCAAAGACACTATACCTTTTATTTAAAATAAATGTGTTCTTTACCCTTTTGCTCCACTCCTTCTCATCTCTCATTGACTTGCACACACTGATATGACTTTAGTGTGTTGATAATAACTCCAGTCAATTATCAACTACAAAGTTTTTACAAACCCAAAGAGAATAATTTTTAATTGTATACTCTATAGTTTCACAGGACATGGATTTGAGGTGGAAAACATTAAGCTAGAGTTTCATCATCTTTTGGCACAACAGTACTTCCTGGAAGCCTGCCTAAGTTACTTTATGTTGTCAGTCACTAGATGAGACTTCTCCAGGGAACAGCGACACTAATGAGAAAGGAGGTCCTATGAATCAGAAGGGGAACCAACGGGCACATTAAATTTAAAGGTGAAATTGATAGCTATCTGGGCAGAGGGATTATGGATCTTGGTTTAAAAGCTTCCATTTCCAGATGGTACAAAGATTACTTTGTTAACTTTTAAAAAGTTTCTTTTTTTTTAGAAGTGTGGAGACTAGATATATCTGAGAGTGAATTTATAAAATAGTGTCCAATGGTGGCTTTGTTCTTGAAGGGAGAGAAAAAGTAAAAAAGGGTAACAAGAGGACATCATTTTGACATTTTGAAGAATTGTCGTATGTTAGTTACCTGAGGAAAAGTGGCTCTTTGAATCTAAAGATGATATATCAACTATAAGTTCTTTTTCTTTGAATGAAGTAGGAAAGAGATGTGTAGTGTTCTTGTCACTCTTAAGAATCACATGTGTGGACACAGAGCAATCCAGAATCTTAACCAAGGGTAGCAGAGTAAGACAAAATGGGGAGAGCTAGAAATACAATGCAGATGTTTTGACTTGCACTTATATGTTCTACATGATGGTCTCATGTTTTTAGAATTCATTTGGATAAGTTGCCCATTCTTCCGAGATTAACGTTTTGGCCAGATGACTGAGAAACATTCATCTCTGGCTTAGGATAGTGAGAGAAGCATGGTGTGAGTGATATCCCTGGTTAAGAATAAGACAAGGAATAGTATATTTGGTATCATTCTCAATGAGTCTCTGTGTCTAATTAAAAACAAACAAACAAACAAACTTACATTTGACTTTTTTTGGTGCCTATACTTGAAATCAAGTTTAGGTTTAATGTCATTTTGTATTTAAAGCAATTAAGAGAATGGTGGATTTATTTATCCAGTGATTAAATGTCTAAGGCACAAGTTGCCTTAAAAATGATAAACATAGATGAGACATAATACAAAGTTTCTCAGCTGAATTTCATCTTTGACCACTGTATATAATCTCATTTTGTATTTTCTAGAATTTTATAAAATTTTTAGATGCTTCAAATATTTTTACCTTACCTTCTTATTGCATACTGCTCAGTTCATAAACTTATCATTATCTGTACCACCACTATCAACATCAACATATTTATTGTTGTTATCATTATTATTGAGAATGTGTTAAGCTCTTGATACCTATTAACTCCTTGATAACTCCCAATATTCCAATGAGGTAGATACTATTATTATCCTGATTTTCCTGTTGAGGAAACTGAGGCACAAAAAGTTAACAATTTGCTCAAATTTACACAACAAGTACATATCATTGAAAAAGAGAGTTTCTTAAACATTATTCTATCTTGCATTAGGCCTGGTGAGAACTTAGGAAAATTTTAATTGTAGCCCTTTATTTTGCAAAATGAGGGACCTAAGAACCACGGAGAAGAACACACTTTCCTTTGGCACTCAGCCAATTCTTGACAAAGCTTTAATTTGAATTCATATCTTTCTAATATTATATATTGTCCTCATTTTCTAGGTAATACAATTCTTCACCAGAATGTCCACTTCATAGGGGAAGAACTGTAGAAACCAAAACTCTTCACTCTTTAATAAATAAAATGTTTAGTAAGGATGGAGACAGCCTAGTGATTAAAATAGTACCCAATGTCCTTAATTATGAAGGGTTATATTTCAGTAATCTTACACCAATCACTCATAAAGGAGGCATGTTGAGTTATATTGCAAAAACACAGAGTATACATTTCTCATATTTAAAAGAGTAATGTTATAGATACACATTCCTGGGACAAAGTTGTATAACTTTGAACAGGACTTGATTTGCCTTCTTCAGTTCTTGGAGGATTTCATTCCCACCCAGAACTAGTTCTTTAGGCATATGGAAGATAAATGACTTCTTTTGAAAGTGGAAAACTCATTGTTGGTTAATATCTGTTAAATACAACTGAAGATTTAAGTATACTAGAAAAAATATGTAAAACATGCTTTCTGTCCATTAATAGCTGGCATTCTAAAAAATTTGAAGGTGAAGGTCTTCTAGTATTTTAAAGAGCTAAATGGTATTTAATTGTGAAAACTAAACATGAGCCTTCTTATAAACTCTGTTAATTGCAGAACAGAGTTTCTGTATGAAATTGAATTAATTTTAATCCTTCTTTGTGGTGAGGAATTTAGATTATGAAGTACCCAAAGGACTTCATTATGAGGCAGAGCATCAATCTACCCATTTTGCTTTTGAGCAAGATTCAAACTTATGGATAAAATATTCCCTTGGGGTAAGGCAGATGCTGGAAAAGTTGCATTAGTAACTATTTAGAGTAACTTTTTATGATTCATGAGCTAAGCAGGGTTATTTTCCTGTGGCTCACCAGACCATCTGTAAATTGGCTTGACACTGGGCTTCAAAAGAATAAATACATAGTAAAATTTTCTGAGTTAAAAATGAGGCTGTCTTCTTAGCTTAATTTGAAATCCCAGTGCTTTTTTTTAACCTAATTTAAGTACCTTTTATTTTAAGCTCTTTATCAAACATTTCTTTTCACTGAGGACTAAATGTTGACTGTAGGTTAATTTCAGCATATACACTTTAACATATAGTAAACAAGTAAACATTTCTCATTCATTTTATATATATTTTTTAATATTTGAATATATGGAGTGTATTAAGTATAAAATATGCATGTCTGAGAAACTCTGAGAAAAATACTAAAGTAACTTAGTGTTGTAAAACCACCAGGTCCCTGACTTCTCCATTTTCCAGCTAACGTCTAAAATGACTTTACTTATAAAGAGTACATATATTTAATGATAAATGTAACACATAACCTTGTACAATTCAAACAACACGGAAATGAATAAAAAATGAGGGTGATTATCTACTGCTATCCCTCTATTTTTTAACTATTTGTAGAGTATAAAATTCCAGGACTTTTACAAACATACCGGATGTGTGCATATACATACATATACGTAGTTTCTGTTTTTTAAACATTGGAATTAGATTATACTTATTATATGATGATTTGTGTTTTTAATCTTAAAAGTAAACAACCATGCATAAAGATTAAATTAATTTTTAATAGCTGCACATTATTTCATGATCACCTTTAAAAAATGATTTCCTATTGGTAATTATTAAAATGGTTTCCATTTTTTTAAATAAAACATGCTTCCTGTTGCAGATATCCTTGTAAATTATCCAATAGCATTAATCATTACCATTTTAATAGGTAACATTTATATTTAATTCAAAATTCAAAAAGCACACATGAATATATGATGAAAAATAAATGTCCCATTTCTATTTCAGAACCACTAAGTTTCCTTCCTTTTACTGTAAATCCTTCTGGAGACCTTCTTTGTGTGTGTACAAAATTTTTCCCCACAAATGCAGCCATAATCTATATATGTCTCTGTACCTTGTTTTTTAACTTGAAAATAGATCAGTTTGTTCAAGCTTATTTCTTTTTATTGACTCTGAAGTATTCCCTTGTAGAGGTGTACTATAATTTATTCACTCTATTAAATATTAAATACTCTGTTATTTAAGTCCCTTATTGTTTCTCATTTTTGCTATTACAGTAAACTGAATATCTTCATATGCATAGCATTTTCATAGGTGATTATATATCTTTAGCATCGTAGTTATGTGTATAATTGTTGAATCAGAGTACATGCAATTTTATTTTGAAAAATTTTAAATTTCTATTCTTCTGTGTAGAGAGATTTTACCAGTGTACTTTTCAGCCAACAATGTATAAGAAATATACATTTTTATAATTCAGATTACATAATGCATTTTCCTTTCAACTCTGTCTAACACTTTCTCTCTCTGTCTGTCTCTGTCTCTCCCTATCTCTCTCTTCCCCTTATCATAGCCAAAGTGGTAGATGTAAATGTAACCTAATTATAATTCTGTTGACTATTTTTTAAAAATTATCAGTGAGAAGGAACCATAATTCATGTGTTTAAGAATTATTTGTATTATCTTTTCTATTAATATTTATCTTCCATTTTTTCCTAATTCCATTCTATGACTTTTTTTTTACTGAGTTATATGAATGCTTTACATTTAAGTCTATCAGTCTTTTATTAGTGATGTTGGTTGAAAATTTCCATTCCCTTTTCTCCAAAATTGCCATTTGTCATTTGGCTTTTGGTCTTTTTGTAATGTAAAAGTTTTATTTTTATGTTGTAGAATATATCATCTATTTTCAGTGATTTCTGAGTTTTGTTAAAAAGTTGTTAAAAATCACTTGATCTTTTTAGCACTCCTGTGTATTAATTTTTTCATATTTAGATCTTATATCTATCTTGAAATTATTCTGTTTATTTTTCTGTGTCAAATTTTGAATCTATTTATCCTGATGTAACACTCTGCTTCAGGACACAATCCCTGCCTACTAGATTTGAGGAGCTCAACCACTTCACTAGTCTCCCTCAGTTTTTTGGATATTTCATAACTCATCTGAGTATGAGCCAGGGTAATTCTTTGGCTATAATCACACCTTCTGGAGTCAGACAGACTTTGATTTAAAACCTGGTTCTGCTATTTACTAGGTGTGGCAGCTTCGGAAAATGTGAGTGGGTGAAGATAGTCATAGTAATAATAATGCCTACATTATAAGGTTGGTTAGAGTATTAAATGAGAAGATACATGTCACCCTAGTACATAGTAAGTTCTTGGCAATGTTAGGCATGATTATCATCATTATGAATGTAGTTATTAATAATTAATAATAATGTTATTGTTATTATTATTAAAGTCATTTTGGCAAGCAGTCTTATTTACATAGCTTTCTTTGCTGATCTCGAGAGAAGCCTAAATGATGACAAAGATATACATAATGGGAATGTCATTATCTAAGGTGCTGTCTTTGGAAATATCACACTCCTGAAGCCACAAGATTTTAGAGTTGGATTATGTTAAAAGGTAAGAAAGAGCCTATTTCTTAATTGTGCACTGCACATTGCCACCTGGGCTCTGAAGAGCCTTGCTTATGCCCAGTGTCCACCAAGCTTCTCAAGAAGGCTGCAGACCCATATAAATCTAATGATGAGATTCAAACCCAAGCCAATAGGCCTAGTGAGTAACAGGTATAAAAAATAAAGGTGAGTATATTTATAATTCTAAGGTAGGTAAAACCTTCCTGGGGATCCACAAAATTTGGAAGTCGTAAAGCATCAACAGATTTTAATATTTAAAAGTTCAGAATTTCTGTATGATAGATGTCAGAAGCAAAGTTAAAAGACAATTGTCAAACTGACAAAAATAATTTTATTTGCACAAAGACTTCATGAAAATTTAGAAGGAAGAAAGCAAACTAATAGAAATTCAAAAAATTACAAATGGTAAATAAACATGTGAAAAATATTTGAATGCAAATTAAAACAGAGTATTTTTGCTCTTCAGGTAGAAAAACATTTAAAATATTTATAATAGACAAAAGCATGGGTACATTGTAGGTAAAATACAATTCAGGAGTACCTAAAAATTTATACTATATCTATACTTTGAACAGGTAAGTGTCACATCTAAATATCTCTTCTACATACATATGTGCACTAAGATATGTAATTAAGGAAATTAATTGCTACATCATAAAAAAAGCTGAAAGCAACCTAAATATTAATCAATAGAGGAGTGGTGTATATGGAATTCTAAATAACAGTTAAAATCATGTAAATTCTGACAAGATATTTCCCAAACATACGATTATATGAAAAAGCATGTTGTAGAACAAAAGTCATAGAATGATTTCATAAGTGATAAGAAATCCTCCAGACAAAAGTATATGTCATATAAAACTATGTAGAAAAATATCTGGAGAAAAGCACATCTAAGTATTAATTTAGAGTGTTTCTGGTAAGGAGAATGGGCTCGGTTGGCAGGTGAGCATAGTGGAGAGGTAGCAAAGAGAGTATGGGAGATTTTCACTTCCCATTCTCTATACAGGTATACCTGGGAGATATTGTGGGTTTGGTTCCAGACCACTGCAGTGAAATAAGTCTGGCAATTAAGCCCATCATAATCTTTTTGCTAGTGGAGGGTCTTGCCTTGAATTTGTAAAAAATGCAACATCTGTGAAATGCAATAAAACAAAATGTGATAGAACAAGATGTCTCCACCTATTTGTTGTTTAAAAGTTTTCATGACTAGAATGTATTCGAGTACTTGTGTAACTAAAACTTTAAAATTTTTTTATCATGGTTATCCTTACACAGTACTGCTTGCTGTGAAGTTTAATGGAATGATTACTTCTAAAACCTCACTTAAGATAATTTATATTTTCAGAATACAGTTGGAAAACCACTTATGAGAACACAAATAATCAGGATATATAACAGGATTGTTCATAAACTACTAAATTTAGGACTGGCTTCACCACAGCGCATGTTTTAAGATAATGTTGAGTCCTCATTAGAGCTGGACCTGGGTTATAATGAGGTGATTTTGCTGACAACCCGCACCCAGCCCCATCATACTAAATTTCTCACTGCAGCAGTAGTGTCACCCTCTGGCATGGACTTTCTCAGCTGCAATCCTACTGAACGCTTTCTCTTTAACGTATAAGAAAAACAGTAGCAGGATGAAACTTCCCCAGTATCATCATTAAGATTGTGACACTGACTTAGAGTTGTTTGGCAAAGCCATTGCACAAGGGTGTCATTAATCACAAAAGAGATTGACACCCTAATCGGCTTGAATTTTCTGCATCTAAAACTGGCTTTTTTTTTTGTCTGTTGTTTTACTGCTTTTGACAAAGACAAGGGTCCAAAAAATATTTCACTTTCCTCTTCGCTGTATACACTATTTGTATAAACAAAACAAGAGTGAAAACACAATGGTAACCAGCAGTGATAGTCTGAAGTGGCAAGGAGACATCAGAGAATGAAAAGGACTGTGACCAGAATAGTAAGTGCATACCATCTCCAAAGTAGGCAGCTCCACTGAGTTCTTAGCTGGTCGTTACCGTATTGCAATAGCAGTCTAGTGTTGCAGATTTTCTAATTTTTAAAGAGAAGCAAAATATCCCGATTTTATGTTATTTTTCACAATTTTTAAATGTTGAGAAATTTAAATATAAAATATTAATACAAAATGTAATATATAAAAACCACTTAGCCAACTCTATACAACATATGAAAGTTAAAGTTAGCTTACGAGCTACCACTTTACAACTTCAGGTTCACATCATTCCTTTTGTCCTAGATGCTTTGCATCCTATGTTCCCAAATATGGTAATACACAAGTACTACCTGTGGAAGTCACTAAAAGTACAGATTACCATTTGTGACAACATGGATGGACCTAGAGAGTATAATGCTAAGTAAAATAAGTCAGACAAAGACAAATACCATATACTTTGCTTATATGTGGATTCTAAAAAGATAAAATAAATGAACAAACAAAACAGAAACAAATAGGTACAGAGAACAAATTGACGGTTGCTAGATGGGAGGGGGTTTGGGAGGATGGGTGAAAAAGGGGAAGGTATTAAGATGTACAGA
Organism: Eidolon dupreanum; assembly: GCA_028627145.1. Lineage (NCBI taxonomy): Eukaryota > Metazoa > Chordata > Mammalia > Chiroptera > Pteropodidae > Eidolon > Eidolon dupreanum. Next base: position 113,120,014 of record CM053503.1, on the reverse strand, counting down.
TTGCCAAACATAAAAACAGTAACAGGGATGTAAAGTACAGTGTGGAGAATATAGTCAATAATATTATTATAACTATGCATGGTGTCAAATGAGTACTAGAGTTATTGGTATGATCAGTTCATAAATTATATAAATGTCTGATCACTATTACACCAGGAACTAACATAATATTTTATCTATCAGACCCCACTCAGTGTGCTAAATTTGAAATTAACAACACCTTTGTTGACTATGTTGACTATATACAGCTAACCCAACAAGAGCTTCTGGCTAGCTGCCCATTAGCTGTAGTTGGAATGGCAGATGGGACTCATCTTGAATGAAAATTCCATCTCATGAATGGTGACTGCCTAGAGCACTGATTTGCGGAGGACTGCCAGATTGTGATGAGATTCTGTAGGGAAAGATTGATGATCATTTAGTGATGCCTACTTTGAGCAGAAGTGAGGGGAAATATGCTAAGTGTGCCGTTTCTTTCCCGAACTTTACCCATTGGGTAGGATCTATGCTTTTAAAAATAATATTTAAATCCCTTCATGATGTGCACCTCATCCTTCTCTTGTCTCATCATCCATTATATCTTGCTTTATATGCGAAGCTTAAGCAACATCAAAATATTTGTTGCTTCCCACACATGTCATTCTGTTCTATGCTCTGTGGCTTTACTCCTGCAGTTTCCATCACCCACTTCCCTTTCTCACTGATTCCTACTCTCTGTTTAAGGCTCAGCTTGGACATCTTCTTTTAAAGAAGGATTTTTCTGATCTTTTCTCTCCCTCGCCCCATTATTTCAGGATGGATTAAGTGCCTTGTGCTTCCTCATCAAAGTGTCCTAAGAGCATCTTTGTTTCATGTTATTAAAACAATCAGTTTACACTTGCTATTTCCTCTCTAAACTGGAAGCTTTCCCATTTTGAATATTTTATTCATGTATGTATAAATGTACAATTTATTATAGATTATATAAGTAAGCTGCATCTAGTATATCCATGGTGCTGAATTAATATTTATTAAGTTGAACTTTGCCATTTTAATTATGTAAAAGCTTGTAGTATATATGTTTATATTGAAGACTTAACTTTCTTGCTGAATTATATGTAGTTTAAGGGCAAGGTACATGGAGGTACCTGGAAACACTGATACTAAAAAAAGATGTTAAAGCATAAAAGCACCTGAGAAATTATTTTATTAATATATTTCTCTTGTAATTATATGTAAGGGGTTAATGAAGTTAAGAGAGAATGGAAGATTATGTGGTTAAGCTTAGTTTCTGGAATTAGATAGTCTGGGTTTCACCATTTTCTAGCTGTAAATTCTGAGCTTCGGGTTTTTGATGTGAGAATGAGGCCAATAATATTAGGTCTTTAATTGGGATAATATATTTGTTCAGTGAGAAAACTCCTCTTTAATGCTTGGTAAAATTCCTGTCACGTTGCAAGGATTAAATAAATGTTAGTTGTCATTAATGGGTTAAATAATTTGCCCCTAAAATACATAAGAGTTAGTGGAAGAGCTGGAAGAACCTGTTTTCTGACTTCCATGCCAGTTACTTGAAAAGTTCAATTGATCCTCTTCTATGCCAGACTGGATGTTTCCAGTTCTTGAATTGGCTTAGCCCCCAAATACCTAATATGTAGTGTGTTTTCTCAGGTGAGGGATTTGGGCTAGAGCCTTTTAAAGTAAGCATTAGGTAAAAGGGAAGTGTCTTCCAGTAGAAACAAAACGAGTATGACATCAAAATACTTTAGAGTAAGTGAATAGACGAATTCTTTTTCTCACATGTAATAGATTATGTAATTTATTATATAAGCATTTATATAAGCAATTGAATCAATTTCGAGTCAGGTTTGCTTACAGTTATTAAAAAAGAATCCAAGATGATGTGTGTTTATAAAATGGGAAGCATTTGCGAGTCCTTACTAAAATTATGTCTATTTGAGCAATAATCATTGTGAACAATGTAAATAGATTATTCTCCTAAACATTATAGCATTTCATATTGTTGAAGTTTTTGTTTTCAAATCAATTTTTCAGGATTCTCATTAATCTGAAGAAACCATTGCAGTGGGGCAACAAATTATACATCTCTTCAGCTTTACATAAAAGGTTTTGTTCTATGTAAGATCTGGCATCCATTTCCTTGACTTGTCTACAATTTCTTCTATCAAGACTTCTAGGTATTATTTTATAATAACCATACTCACTAGAAGCTGATTAATTTTGTCATACTCACTAGAAGCTGATTAATTTTGTCATATAAATAATCAAGTTAATCAGTTTTTAATATATATCAGTTTTAAATAGATATTTTTAAATTAATCGGTTTTACTAGATATCATCAAATATCTTTGATAATTCCAGCTTTGAGGCTGACAGAAATAATTGTTTTTACTGAAAATAATAGTGCTTACTTATAGATTTAGATCAATGTATGGTAGGAACCTAAGTCATTTTTAAAAAGGGGCATATGTTGTTTGTACAGATTTGAGACTGGCATGGAATCTTAGTTTTTTATGACAGTGTGATCTACCAAACCCAAACCGAGACCGCTTACCTCCAATTTCCTTGTTAATGAGTAAGAATCTTGCCATATGATACCAGTGGGCCAATCAATGGCAACCAGGAGTAACTTAGAACAATGATAATTAATCCTATGGGCCTGGACACATTGCAACCAACAAATCAGAAGGAAGGGGATAATGAGTGATGAAAAAAATAACCAACAGTGTGTGCTACATCACATTTAAAAATCAGTTCAAAAAAATACCCTTGTGCTAGGATGATGAGTGTTATCTCACACGAAGGATGGTGTTCCTAGTGATCAGGCATTCATGTTCACAAATAGCCTGGAGGATAGAAGGTATACAAAAGCAGTAACTAGTGTGATTTAGTTGTAGTAGTAAGATGTATCCTATGCACATATAGGATATGTTTAGGAAAACTTTTGTTATTTCAGGCCACAAACTGGTGCTAGTTAGTAGATTTTAGTTAATCAGTAGGATTAGTGTTACACTAAGAGGTTCAGTGGAGACTAGTTCCCAAACCTGACGGTGAACCTGAATCACATGGGCTTCAGAAATTCCAAGGGGGCATGGGAAAGATGAAAAGCATTTGTGTAAAGTGGAATGGTCTAAGGTATTTATGATTTGAGAAATGAAAAAGCTTAGAGACATTTTGTGACCTATACAGTTTCGAGTAACAATATATAGAGTAAACACACCTGCTCCCAGCACACTGGTATTCTTAAAGAGTGAATAAAATGTAGTTAGCTGTGAGTAGAAACCTTCATTGAAAAAATTGAACAAACCAACTTGTGTTTGCCTCTATCCAGTGGCTTTTAACTTTCTTGATTCAAGGGCTTCATTGAGACTCTAAACAAGGTTATGGAACACTTCCAGAGAGATGCATATTTGCATATTCACACCATGTTTTGAATACCAATAACCTCTTCTCTAATGTTCTTGGTCCTGTTAGAAAAACTGAAGCAGCATAACTAATAGCTACATTAGATACCTTTAATCAAATCGTTAACAGTTTTCTAAGTTCCACTTAATACTACTGAATTAGAAGCTTTGGGGGCTCAAAAATACACAATTTATATCTTCTTTGTTGTTTCTGATAAAATTAATTGGATCTTTCTTGATTAGACAGAGAAACAAGGGCTTTAGAGTCAGACAAATGAGTTAAAAATTAAAAGTTTCACATGTGAGCAAGGGCAAGTCACTCAAAGTCTCTGAGCCTTAGTTTACCTCACCTATAAAATGGGAAGAGTAGCCATTCTCACAAGAGTGTAGTTAAGATAAAAAGAGATAAATTAGTATAGTAAGCACTTTAACATCTATTCTTTATGGTAGGCACACATCAGGGGCCTGATTTGTCTGCAGCAAGAATACTGTCCAAATATTCAATAACTACCTGAACTAAGAAATTCATGGTTGTAATATTTAGGTTAAACATTAAAAAAGAAATTATGATAATAAAAGATAAAATAGCAATGCATGAGCAGGAGATGGTTTTTATTTGAACCACATAATGTATAAACATGTTAGTAAGACAAAGCTTCAAAAACCAAAGCTCACTGATCCTTATATCCACACATCTTATCTTTAACCCTAATTTTGCAAGGCTTTTGGAAAGTTTACAATTCCTAAAGGTTTTAAATTTTCATGCTAATAAGTAAATCTTCAGTTGTATGGAAGAAGACCCGTTCAAGTGTCCAAAATGTTCCTGAACTGGGGAAAGAATAAAACAAAATGTCTTATGTCTAGTAACAAACAAAAAGAGAATCTTTGAGCATGAAGCAGTAAACGCCATGGAGAAGAGTTGATATTTAGAATTTACCCTCATTGGTTGTTTGGTCAACAACAACAGAAAATACTCTTATTGCAAATGCTAGCTTTAAAAAGAGCACACTTAGGAGTCTGGGTTAGCACCCCCCCCCCCAAAAAAAAAAAGAAAAAGAAAAAAGAAAAAAAGAAAGAGATAGTAGATGCCTTGGGCAATATAACTCAGGGAATGGAAAAGTAGAGAGCAGCCAAAAACAGGGGAAGCAGTGATGACTACTGGAATTTTGGAAGGATTTTAAGATAATTTTGAGTAAATCAATAATTTACCTGGGAAGTTTTCTGTCATTTCTTGTGTTACTGCATCTTTGACCCATTCAAAGTTTTAGAACAGTAAAAGAGCTTAGTGACATTTAGTGACTCATGAGGCCAGTATTATTTCTTAGAGAAACAACATATAAATGTGTCCTGAGTTCCTAAATGTCTTCTCAAAATGAAAAGTATGGAACAATAGCCATGCGTCAGTATTTTCATAAAGAACAGAGCCAATTTATATTTGCCTTTCTGCAGTGGTCTTTACATTTTTCATTCACAGATCCCACTGAAAATTCAAAAAAAAATTATATTCACACTTCCTAGAGAAATAGTTTACAATCACATATAAGCATAGTGATTTGTGGATTGGTCACCACTTTTCTACTGTTTTTAGTCTTAAAAGGAAACAGAAACAATATAACTAGTATTAACAGTTTCAATTATTTATTAATTAAGCTAATAATAACTAATAGCTACTATTAAGTCCTTACTATGTTAAAGACATTGCTAAGCCATTTATAAGAATTATCTCTTTTAATCTTCACCTTGATCCTATGAAGTAAGCAATATTGACTCCATTTTATAGATGAGAAAACTGAGGCTTCGAAAAGTTAACTATCTTGCTAAAAGCTCTACAGTTAGCAAGTGGCAGAGCCTGGAATCAAACTGAGGTCTATTTGATACCAGAGCATATACTCTTAAGCACTCCTTCATGCAACCTCCAATTTTCATATCATTTTTACAGGTCCTTATAAGATCCCTTATTCCAACCTGGGGTCTAAAAGTTAGTGAACCTTCTGAATTTATATGCTACATTGTTTGTATGTGCGTGTGTGTGTGTGTGTGTGTGTGTGTGTGTGTGTGTGTGTGCACGTAATGTTTTTCTGGAGATTCATGACTTTGATCTATCACCTAAAACAGTAAAGAGTCATCTACCCATGCCAGATTTTAGCTATGGATTAAGTCAGGTCATCTCAGAGTCACATATTTGAGCTACTCTATTTTCCCTCCACTATCTCACCTTATGGAATTGCTGTTACTGAGTCATTTTTGGAATTATGTCCTAGTCTTAAACTGAAAAATACTACCAGAAATAGCTGTATAAAATCTACTACTGCATTTACTTTAGGAATATTTTTGAGTATATTTTTAAATTTATCTTTCAATGTCTTCTAAAAAAAAAACAAGCAATAAATTACTTTTAGAAAAAAGAAAATATTTCCCTTTACTAAAAAGCTAAAATGTCAGACTCAAATCTACACCAACTTTAGTTGTGTAGCGGTCTTTGGGTTACATATTTGCATTTTACCTTTTCCGAAGTCATAGCCATTTACTCCAATTTGTATTTTCCCTTATTTCAAATTTATATTTCCATGTATTCTTTTAAGGGATCTTAAATTCTTTATAGAACACCGAGGAATATAAATTAAGAATTTAAAATTTTTTCCTTTCTTTTCTATTACTCCATGCTTAAAAGAAGGCAGAGCTTTGAAATTTTGCAGAAATTTGTTCTTTAATACTTTAACCTTCAAAGATACAAGGAAATGATTTTCAGTTAGAGCTATATAGCAGGCAAAGATAATACAAACACCTTCAATGACACTTTTCTTACTGATTAACTTAGTAGAGGACTGTATCTTGCTTCCCTCCTCCCTCACAAATACTTACCTCTGGCAAAAATGGATTTCTTTCATTTATGATTAAATTTTCTGAGAAGTCGCTGTACTCTAGCTATTTTGTACTGCGAATCCAGTGAAAACCGTATGGTTTAAATCCAGGTTTGAAGGGGCAAAGTTCTCTTTCAGTTGTGTACACTCAGGTACATGAATGTGAAGTCTATCCCAGTCAAAAGATCAACACACCAGCACAGGAGTTGGCCAATAAAATGGTATTTACAGATAGAGTCAACATTTTTCTCAGGAAAGAATTTCAGATTTTCTTAAGTAGTTGCAATAAGTAATTGGTTAAGAGCCTTGGTGCCATAGAGCATGACTCTTGAAAACATTTTAAGTCAGGCTGAACCAATTGTGAGCTTTACTGGCAGACTATAAAAAGTCAGGGAAAACCTTAAGACAGCTTTAGCAGATGTCTAACCTAAAAACACGTATCCAGAAAATCTTATGTACAGCCTTGGTTTTAATTACTTCTTGCATACCAAGAAAACTCAACTTTTTGCCTCTAATCAATACTAATCTTATAAATTCTACACCTATATATCTAACTACTGGCTCCTCAGCTCTACTTGGTGTCCCCTAGTCATTTCAAATTCAGTCTCTGAAGTGAAATCCATACACATACAACCTGCCTCTTCTCAGTGTTCTTTCTCTGAGTGAACGGTGTCTTTGCCCACTCAGTGCAGACATCAGAACCATTTCTTGAATAATTTCTCTCCCTTCCTGTATCCATCTCCCTAACAATTCTCTTCTTACTATCTCCCCTGCCAACACTGGTTCCTGCTAAAAATCTTTTTTTTCACCAGGTGACTGAATAATTCTCTCAGCTATCGACCTAGATTTAACTCTGGCCTAGGCACAGCCCATTCTCCATATTAGATGCTAGAGTGATATTTTAACATTTCAATCTAAGTACGACATTCTCTTTATTGAAATATTTCAGTGACTATTCATTACTTTAAAAACTAGAACCCAAATCCTCATTGTGGCCTAAAAGACACCCACCTGATCCGAATACTTCTTCGGACTCATATGTAGCACTTTCCATATCTTGTCACATTGGCCTTGTTCAGATTCCTCTAAAACCAAGCACCTTCTTGCCTTGAGACCTTCACATAACACACAACAGACAACACAAACATGCACATGACATCTAACTAATTTTTGTTCTACTTCATGCTCTCCTCAACACCCTTCCTAAAAGCAACTTTCCTGGCTACCTCTGACAGATTCATCGTATTATAATTTTTATAGTACCATATATATGCTCTTTCCACTACTTATCACACTTTAATGTAACTGGTTGTTTAAGATCTTTTTCTTTTGTTTGACAAAAATTACATGAAAAGTGGTTGACATTTCTCTTTTTCACACTGCTTACCATATCTGGCATACTGCATTGCACATAGTAGGTACTGAATGAACCACTGATGATGAGCCACCCTCATGAGTCAGGTGCAAAATACCACTCTATATAATGACATGATTTTACCTCATGAAAACTATTAAAAATTAATGTTACTAACTATCCCTATTTCATGTTGGGAGAAATAAATTCTCAGTATAATTTTTAGTAAAAGCTAGGGAAGAAGATGTTGGGGACTTATATTTAATGAGGGCTTACAATGTCTAAGAGCTTTAGATCATCAAGTGATAATAATTCTCACAATTGCCCAGAGAGAAGTCATGAAAAAGTAAATGGAGACCCAAGGACTACATTGGCCATAGTCCATAGTTACCAAATGGCAGAGATGGAGACAATTCAAAGGTCTCCACGAAAAGAGCTCGCTTTCTGGAAGCAACCAGACCAACTTTGTCTTCTTGTGTATTACAGGACTGTAGAACCATATATCCCATGTTGTAGGTATTCAATAAATACTTCTGAACAATTGTTAATTTCTTTAGATTTAAATAAAATCTAACAAAAGAGGTTGCTTAGATCTAGATCTGTTTGACTCAAGCGTCAAGAAACAATTTCCATCATATAAGGATCATTCCACTGAAAGAGTGAATGAAGAAGAGACAGATTTTAGGAGCAGCGTTTTGATGTACACACTGAATATGTATTAACGGCCCAGAAAACTTAAAAGCTAAGTGAAACTGGGGCTTTGTGGATGTGATCTTACTCAAATCAAAATAGAAAATAGCAAGATTTCTATCTGCTTCTATGAATGTTCTATCAG
>CM053503.1:113023604-113111460 GCA_028627145.1 Eidolon dupreanum | reverse complement strand
TTCTTTCTTTCTTTCTTTCTTTCTTTCTTTCTTTCTTTCTTTCTTTCTTTCTTTCTCTTTCTTCTGCTTTGGATTCTGATACGGTTCTCCTGTGAAGTGGTAAGGCCACACCTGATTGGGTGGGAGGAGAGTGAGGGGGTCTCTCTTTAAAGAGTTGGATATTCCCGGAGTCAATAATGTGGTAAAGAGGAGGATTCTTGGGAAAAGAATGAACGTTCAGAAGGTGTGCTTTTAAAAGGGGTAAGAGGAGCTATCTCTTGCTCTCCAGGGTCAGCTTTCCTCTCACTAAAGACGGCTTCTGCTGAATGGCCACAGGAAAATGAGCTTGGGAGTCTGGGGAAATGTCTCTTTAGGAGATTACAAGATAAAACATGAGCAAATGATATTTTATGAACTGTTTCCTGGTTGTATGTTCCCATCTGGTTTTGTTTCCTTTTTTATTACATCCGAGCTTTAAATGGAATTTGTTTAAATGCTCCAGCCATAAGTCAACTCTAGTACTAGGAATTTAGAGAACACTTGTGTTTTATATTTGAGCCAGAGAATTACAGGGTGAACATTTTTTCTACTTGTGTTGTGTCCCTCACATCCCCACTCTCTGGGCCCATGTGGTGATGACAGAATTGAATATTGAGAAGTCTATCCATCCACTTCTTCCCCATATGACAATATTCTCTCCACTGAGATCTCAGAAGATATTAGACCTTTATTAAGCCAGACTCTGTTCTCTTTAGAGGAACAGCTTTAGATTCTTATAGTGAGATTTTAAGTTTTTCCATAGCTCTCAGTTTTCTCCCTAATCATATTGCTGTTATCTGAAAGTCATTTAAGAAAAACATTTTTCTTTAAAAAAAAAAGCTTAAAGGGATAATATATATGTAGTGGCCATAATAGTGCCTGATAGAATTTTGTTCAGTCTGAAATATAATTTATCAGCCAATAAATGTATGATTTCCTAATCTTTCTTCTTTGACAAAGAGGAATTGGGGGAGACTAAGAGCCCTTTGTGTAAGAGAGAGGGAGTAAAAGTGTGGGAAATTAGAGGCTAGAAATATCAAAGATGAGCTGGGATCACTTTGCCTTTTTTCCTGGAGCAAGGCATATTTATTTTTGACTGGATGTGGGCCAACAGGCCCTGCTCTGGGTCCTTTTGCCCTATGTGGAAAGTGTTAAGTTGTGAGCCAACTTGGTTTTGAGTTATAGACCCAATATTGGGTAATTTTTTCCTCCAACCAGAGCAGAGTTTCTTAAGAAGAAACCAATGCCAAGAGAATTCATATATAAAGGCATCAGTGTATTTTACATCTCTACACAGTAGAAAAGAAGGAGAGCATCAAAGAAATAATTTACTCTATCTTTCAAAATGTCATGGTTGGCTATATTGTAATAATTCTGATGTAGGGGTCATCTTGAAGGAAATGGGTGGGCTGATAATGACTGATTATGAACTTTTAAGAGGAGAGGCACATTTGGGGGCCCTTATCACAAGTACCTCATTTGACAGCAGAATTGTAAAAGATATTGAATCACATAGACAACCCTACAGGAAATAATTGAGTTTGGATTTTATTGAGTTCCCTCAGTATCCTCCTCTTCACTCTCAGACTTTACCTCTGGAGCTTCAGGCAGCAGTGCTTTCCATTGTTGTTCCTTTCTGTTTCTTGTCCTGCTACCTTCTAGAACTCCTGTCTTCTGGGTTTTGGGACAAGTGGCTTACTCTGAGGGAATAGAAAGTGATTGTTTCTAATAAATATTTTTAGGGCTTTTGTCATTCACAATCTTTTATTTTGTACATTTCATGTTCTACATTTTGTTTCAAAAAACATAGAGAACCAAGGAGGCCCTCCAGACAAATAAATAGGAAAATCAAAAGAAACAAACACAATCATGTGGTCTCTTTCATTTGGAAACAGGTCACTCATGTCAGCCCATATTCGTATGTAAACTTTATTTATCATCATAACAGGAAAGGGAAACAAAGGTCCTATATTTTCCAAAGAATTTCATCAACAATGCTAAATCTTTGTAAATTGTAATTGTATTTTAGTATTCAACTCACTTCTTACTGACACAAGTGATTAAAAATCTGTTCCTTATATGTGTCCTACTTTCTTTTAATTCAAAAAAAATTAAAATGTAGTATCAAAGGTTTCATGCATGGAAAAACATTATTCCTATTTTGTGATAATAATAGTATTAAGCCATTATATTTGCATGATAGTCTTAAAACATTCCATTCACAAAATAAGCCTTGAAGGTCATTTCTCCATTTTATAGATGAAGAATATAAAATATGGTAAAGTTGTGGCTAAATAGGGTTTACAGTTGGCCTGAAACCTCAATTTCTGAGTGTAACTTTGGAAAGATTAGGTAATTTGCCTAAATTCTGGAAAAGTGAGATTAGAATCCTGGACTTCTGGATCCCAAGTTGTCATTCCTTTTTTACCACCAGCAACTTTGAACATTGACCCTATTTGGAGGGAATTCCCTACCTTATGAATCCCTACCTCTCTCTATAAAAGCCTGATGTTAAGTTCCCGAGCCTCCTTTGAAGTTGCAGTTAGGGGGAATCTCAAACCCCTGGGCTGCAGATTGGTACCGGTCCATGGCCTGTTAGAACTGCCCTGCACAGTAGGAGGTGAGTGGCGGGCAAGCAAGCGAAGCTTCATCTGGATTTGCAGCTGCTCTCCAGCATTAGCATCACTGCCTTAGCTCCACCTCAGCTCATCAGGCATTAGATTCTCATAGGAGCACCAGTTCCTGGTGCCAACAATGTTTGGGACTGTTGAGTTAGGATGAAGAAAGCCAGAGCTAGTGTTCAGATGCAGAAGTTGAGAGGTTCTAGCAGAATTATCCACTGTCCAGCCTCAAGGTGTTGATGGTGCAAGATGCACTGCCTGTTGCCAGTGGAGAGAGTATCTCTGGGGCCAGGTGTATGGCAGGATGTGGCATGTTGTCCTGGGCTGTGTAACTTTCATGCCTGGTTCATGGGCTTTTCTGGAGAATATATAAGCTACTTAATATTCTTTAATATAGTTAAATCCTGCTAAATTTATTGAGGCAGGTGTCTTTTATTTACAACTGAAAACCTTAACTGATATAGAACTCAAATTTCTTTCACTGGGATGACTTAGCCCTCAAGCCAAGAGTTCTTTAATGAAAATTCTTTGGCTACTTTTAAGGTTTACTCACTCTCACTTTTATCATTCACTCTTATTATCTTTACTGTACCCAAACTACTGTCTCTGGTTTGGCAATGTGAATACAGGGGAGTGAATCATTAGTTATAAAAATGCTGCTGTGTTGAGCTAATTCATTTATTTAATAAATTTAGTAGTCATGTGTGGTAAGCAGAGGGAACGATGAACATATACTCAGTAAAGTAGGTTTGGGGCAAAAGATCAAGGGTCGTAAATGTCATTTACTTATTCATTCAACAAGTAATTACTGAATGCTTATTATGTGCCAAACTGATTTCAGATGCCAATGTTAGAACTGGCAATATGTCTTAGATAGCTTCAGTGATGTGATCACATTTGTGCTATAAAAAGATTCCTCTGGCTGAAGGGTTGGCAGGAATAGATTGGAAAGGAGTGAACCTCAAGGAAGGAAGACCAGTTATGTGCCTTTTTGACATTGTAAGTAAAAGAAGATGGAGGATGGCAGTGAGGTAGAAAAAAGTGAAAAAATTGAGAGGTTTTTTATAAAAGAATTCATAGAAACTGCTAATTAGTTGGATGTGAAGGATGAGAGAAAGGGAAGAGATGAGGGAGAAAACCAAGGTATCTGGCTTGACTATGACAATTATGAAGATAAGACAGGAGGAAGAGTGGGTATGGGGAGCAGGTTCTGTTTTACATATTGGTTTTGACCACTTTTGGGCTATATAGGTAGGAAATAAGTTCAGGAGTAAGGTCAGAGATATAGACAGAGATTTGGGTCTCTTGAGCACGTAACACAGAAATAAACATTGAACTTATGAGAATAAGATCACTTAGGGAGGATGTACAGAAATGAGCTAGTATAGCAGTTCTCAAGGTGTGGCTCAAGGACTCTGTGGGTGCTCAAGAACTTTCCAGGGGTCTACAAAATGAAAACTGCTTCCATAAGTAATATTAGGATGCAATTTGTCTTTTCTGCTCTCATTCTGATGCAAATGTACAATGGAGTTTTTCAGACATTATGTGATGTGTAGTAATGCCATCACTCTGAAGGCTAATAAAATGTGTGCTTTTGTATTCTTGTGTTTTAAGAATTTCTCAGTTTAAATTTCTAATATTTAATTACATTTAGAAATAATTTCTAATATGGTAAATATTGATAGATATAACCCATTTAAATATAAGCTCTTAGGGGTCCTTGGAATTTTTGAAGTATAAAGGGTTCATGACATCAAAAAGCTTGAAAACCAGTGTGCTGGAGAATTTAGCCTTAATTCTCTAGGCAAGGGTGGTCATTAAAGATTTGTGGGTAGGAAGAATGTAATCAGAGTCATGTTAATAAAGAGTTATTCTGACAGAAGCCTTGAGGATACTCAAGAATGAGGATGACATGCAGTTGTGGAGGCAATTTAGCTGAAATTACAACTCAGGTATGGAGTTACAAGGAGCTTGGATTATGGAAATAACAGTGAGAATGACAAGAGACAACACAAGAGAAAAGTAAAAAAAATGACTTTGTTATTAACTGAATATGGGTTGCTATTGTAGAGATGGAAGGAGTAAAGATAATTGAAGTTGGACCTACATGATATGAAGAAAGGTCTGCTTCTTCTATCATTTCAAGAACAGGACAAATGACCCTTGACATCTAATGAGAATTCATGAGTTGAGCACTGTCCAATAAAAATAGAATGAGGACTATATATAATTCTAAAATTACCCCAAGCTGCATTAAAAAAGGGAAATGTTAATAATATATTTTATTAAACTCAATATATCCAAATATTATGTTAACATGTAATTAATATTAACAAATTGAGATTTTGTTGGGGCAGTTACTAAATCTTTGAAATCCAGTGCATATCTTACATTTACAGTACATGTCAAATCAGACCAGTCACATTTCAAGTACTCAATAGCCACAGTGGCTAGCTTTAGACACAGCAGCTTTAGACCACCCTTTTTCTTGAGTCAAGGTGATCAGAACTCTAGTGATGATTTGTCTGGAGTTGAAAATAACTCTCTTCTTTTTAAGTTATTTACCCAGAAAGGGATGAATTTTACTGAGTCATCTCTCTTACCTTTTTGTGACCTCACTCTTGTATAGTATAATTACAGGCTCATTCTAAGGAAATGATGCAAATGGTGGTGACTAGCTTACTTGGAACTGATTCTCTGACCTGCCTTTTACAGATGGAACCTATATTGAATGTAGCTAATCAACCCAGCATACTGACATTGGTCAGGAGAAGGAAAAAAAAAAAAAGACAAAGTTTGACTTATGTGAAAAGACCATATTAATAGTTTTAAAAGGATATCAAAATCAATGAAGGAAGGCAGCCATTTTGGAAGTAAGTACTGAAAAAGGACTTTAAGCTTTTAGTAGTGGTAGATAACCTAAGAGACTGATATTCCCCATTATCCATGTCCACAGAGGGGTCATTATTTTTCTTCTTTGTGAGACCTGAGCTGCTCCATGATGTAGGCACGTTGAAGGTATATATTGAAGAATCTCAATAAAGGTACCAAAACACATGATTATTTTTATGGAAATGAAGTAACAATACAAGAAGGAGAAGGAAAAGGAGGAGCCAAGATTTTCTAATGCAAGGATTTCTGGGATTAAGAGATGAGATGAGTGGAGATGAGTGTGTCATGCACTTCTTTAGGGAGGATGTGAATTTAGGGAATGAAAAATGCAGTAAAAGCAGAAAATATTAGACCTTGAATGTACGTAGCAAATTATAATAGTATGCCTCCTCACCATATGCTCACTCCGTGAAAAATTCATGTTCCAAGGTGAAATGAGAAATTAAGATGCATGACATCGGAGATTCTGGAAAGAATGATAACAAAAGAAACCTGTATGATAAAAAAAATCCCAAACAACCACATCCAGTGAATTGTCATTTCAAAGTTCAGTTATTACACACATTTATTTGCCTTTTTAATTTGGAATGTTATTCTGCAAATGTATCAGATCTTTATAATTTCAAGTCCTTATTCCTGATTCCCTTGCTTATGTAAGAGTTACTCACCCAAAGTCTGTTTCGCTGATGGGTTATGAACTCCTTGATTATTTGTTGTTGTTGCTTTCTTTCAATTATGAGAATCCAGGAGTCATGATGTAATGTTGCCATGGTAATGAATATGTACAAATAGATGATTAAGAGTAGGGGGAAGGTTAAATCTTGAGATACATTTGCATGCAAACTTCTCAGGAAAAAAGTCTCACATTTAAATTTTTTCGTGTTACATACAAAAAATATGAAAGATGTGTCATATCACATGTTGAACAATGCATTTGTATTGTTTATATTAAATATCAGGAGTCAGTCAATACTCTCCAAAGAGTGTTTTCTTAATAACATTTTATTTAAAAAGATATTGGGTTAAGATTAGATTAATTTTCATGTGGTTATGTTTGTACATGTGTAAATAAAGTATACTTTTTAAGTAAAAATTGGAACATGTTATAAGGATGAAGTTCTTTTCTTGACGTAAAGGTGGCCTTAAAGACTTTAGCATATAGGAATATTTATAATTACCCAAGAATATACTTTGTCAGCTATTGGGATTCAATATATTGAGAGCGATTAACTTCCTACTGTAGTATTGATGTTGGAAGAAGATCATGAACAAGAGGACAGAGAGAAATGATATTTGAAGGCCTAGTTTAAAATACTCCTATAAATTAAGAACTTAGATTTTTGACATATTATCCTTTTTTGTTGTTGTTGTCATTGTTGTGTCACAGAACTCTGCACCAAGAATTCAAAAGATCCCAATTCATTCATTGGCTGGTCATAGGTTGACTGGCAAAGCACCTTTTGGTTTTTTTATTCTGAGCTGATGACAAAGAGCTTTGCTATCTGATGAGGATTCATTAGACCAGCACTTTCAAATAGAGATATCATGTGAGCCACATATACAATTTAAAATTTTCTAATAGCCATATTAAAAAGTAAAAAGAAATAGGCGAAATTAATTTTAGTAATATATTTTATTTAATCTAATATGTCCAAAACATTATCTCTCAACAGGTAAGCAATACAAAAATTATTAATGATATATTTTACATTCTTATTTTGTACTAAGTTTTTGCATTCCAGCATGTGTTTTATGTTTGCAGCACATGTCAGTTTGAACTTACACATTTCTAGTGCTCACTGTTCACATGTGGCTACTGAATACCATACCATGTGGTTGGAGGACCCCAGAGTGGACAATGTACAATTAGACTAAGAGGAAAGCATTGGGTTTATTAAGTAATTAAAGTTATTCAATATTGGACTTCTCAAGATAGTAACCTTGCTTTCTTAGAAGATGAGAGCTTTCCAACTTGCATGGACATTACTTATTATATTCAAGAATTGAAGTAAAAATGTGGGAAGTAAATACCTGACATTAGTGTAATGATGTAAATTTTTTTAATTAAAAAATTTTAAAATGATACCGTATGTTTTGACAGTGTGTTCACATTCATTACTTGGTCATGGGTCTGAGAAATAGGGAGGGGTGAAAGTTCCATTTACTTTTGAGGAAGTAGGCCCATAAAGGACACTAAATTCTGCTCTTTCAGTTCCAAATCTCATATTATCTGGTAGAGTTACCACATAACAAGAGAGCCAAGTCAACCAAAATATAATGTGTTCTAGAAATTTGTTGCTTTTTTTTTCTTAAAGCATCTTTTTTGTGGGTGTCTAAAAGGGCTCAGACATGTCCTATATCTCCATTTTTTGTTTGTTTGTTTACTTGGATCCAAAATAAAATACTTAGGAATGTTGTGATTCATCCAAAGTGGTGGTGGTGGTAGTGGGGTAAGATTCTCAGGGCTGTCACCATTATGCATTGAAGTCTAACAAATATGCCACCCCTGATACTGCAGTCCTTTGTAAAGTCAATTGTAATTAACCAATGTCATCCCAATAATTTTAATTTAAAGAATGAAACCAAAAAATAAAGTTAGTCGTATAGATCATTCCACCATAGGTCTTTCATAGACCTCAGAAAGAACGCTTGTATTATTTAGACCTGAGCTAGGTGAAGAAGCAAGTAATATTTCTTACTCTAAAGCAATTAACCTACATGACGATCACTTTTCAAGGCTCCCCATAATAGTAGTACTAGTACCAGTATTAGATTCTTGGCTTTTTGTGTCGTTCGGGTTAAAATAATACCACTAACTTTAATGTACTTGTAGGCTAAACATGTGGATCGAATTTAAGGTCATTTCTATTAATTGGTAACATTGCCCTTGTATTTTCAATCACAATCCACATGGGGCACACATCCATTAGATAATAAGCTCCAGAGATGTAAACAATACTCAAACAAGTTTTTCATATAGTTCTTAAAATCATTCTTCACCTCCTCTTAATCCACATGTGTGAATATTCACCATTCCCATTTTTCAGTTGCTGAAATTGTAACTGCAGAAGGAATCTTCTATAGGATGGGTCCTCGAGCTCCAAACCTGGATTACACATTGCTGATGACCACATCACCGTGCGCAGATGGTATAGCTTTGGTCTCCATCCATAGAGGGGAGAGTCGCAGGAAGCCCTCAATAAAAGATGAAGTTTGTTAAACTAAGGCTACCGGTAGCCAATGCAGTTGAACAACTATTTCCAGTGCTGGACAGTGCTTCCATAGGCGCGCGCACGGCCGGGACGTGGTGGTGGGACGAGCCGGGCGGAAATGCCCTAGGGTGTCTCATGGCTCTATCTAGTTAGAAAACCTTTAGGGCACTGGACTACAAACAAATGCCAAGAGATCTAGACGGGTGGATCTTGCATAGGAAACTACTGAGCGGGTCACCTGGAAGCAGTTGCTGCAGGGCTTAAGTTTTCTTAAAGTCTTAATAGGGTTTTCCCTCCTGTCCCGACCCCAACTCCAATCTTTGAGGCTCCGCGCCACCCTACGCGCTTTCTTCCACCTAGCTCTGGACGATCTCACTGCTTCGCCTTTGGGCCGCCTTTGCCCGCCTGCCCCGCAGCGCCAGGCCCCAGGCAGCTGCGAGAGGAAGCAGCGGGAGGAGGCGCGGCAGGGGCGGGCTCTGTCACCCCTACCCTCCCTCCCAGCTGGGCTGCTGGGGCCAGTGGCAGGAGCTCCGCGTACCGCCAGCCGCGAGGGGCGTGGGATGGGGGAGGCAGAGGAGGGGACGCCCTCACTGAGGATTAGAGCCAACCGCACACTTCAAAAGGCTGTGGGGCTGCGCTTCCCTCCCGCGCCCCGGGAACTTCAAAGCGGCCGGCGCTGCCTGGGCGCCTAGCTCCGCTCTGGGGCCTCGCAGCCCCCGCGCGGCCGCCTGGTGGCCATGACCCGAGCGCTCCGCGCTGCGCTCCGCCAGGCTCTCCTGCTGCTCGCGGCGGCCGCGGCGCTTTCCGGAGGTATGACCGGCGCTGCTTCCCCAGTGCTCCTGAGAGTGAGAGTCGGGGGCGGTCTGTGGGTGGGCAGTGGGGAAGAGGTGCTTCGGACAAACTGACCTTACACAGATAAGGAAGTGGGAAGCGCTAGCTGGACTGAGGGGGCGCGAGATAGGGCGCGGCGTGGGCACCTGACATCTGGCAGCCGTGGGGGTAGACAGGTGTGTTAGGGACCAAGCCGCCAGGAAGAGGGAAAAAACAGCAGGGACACGAAGGTATGGGTAGTAGGAATGGTGCGCCGGATGACAAATTTGGGTCAATTTGCAGAGGAGAGAGTGTGTTTTGGGGTGTGCGCAGGTCTGAGAGTTGGGTGGCACTATGAGTTCACTCTGCAAGGGCTTCAGGGACATTTCTGTGCTGAGAGCTCCGGAGAGCTGAACAAGGAGGACGGCCTGGTGGTGGTGGAAAGGTGGGGAGTGGTGGTGGAGATTCAGTGAGTTTGAGAAGGCGAAGGATACCCCAAAAGCCGCCTGTGCCAAGCTATGTAGGCGGGAGTGGGAGCTTAAATTGCGTGGTTTGCAACACATATTGCTTTCGAGGTATGATCTTTACTAAGAGTTGCTGGGAAAAAATTCTGGCAAGAGTCCCAGCGTTTATAACAGGTCTGTTCCTTGGTAGGCTAAATAGAACCCTTGCCCAAGCTCGAAACCAAACATTTCTTTATAATGTTTACTAGAAACTGGGGCAAATGCATCTTTTGTAAAATCAGAGTGTGCTATGATGAAAAACCCTTAAACTCTAAAATTGTTTTCATTATAACAGTGTCCTGCATTACGGAGCCCAGGAGCAGATTCCTTGCTCATTCTTGAAACATTTCAATCAGACATTTAAGACATTTGCACATAAAAACCTGGTGTTTTTCCGTAGAGCTGTACTTTGTCCGAAGCTTATTTTAATGCATTTCCTACCACCGCTCCAGATGACAATCTGACATTAATAGCTATACTCCAGGGTGGGTAGTTTTCCTCTTAGTAACATGTGCAGGAGAATGTTTTGAGTAGTATGATTACTGTCATGTGCAGATTTCAGTGTTTCAGATGGCCTGAGAGAATCACTACATTTAAATAAAATTTTGATTATTGGAAGGGATAAATTAGGAAAGCAGTTACCCAGAGACTGTTAAGAAGATGATGAGATAAAGTGACATATTTGCATTCAGAGTTAGTAAATTCATTAATGGGAAGAAAACTGACTACGGGAGTTTTTATAAGAAATGGATGGAAACTGCTACCTTGAAATACTCAAAGTGCTCTTGATTAATAGAATTTACTGAAAAAAAAAAAATGTCTTCTGGATATTTTGAGTGGGCACCGGTGAAATCGCCTCCGCAGGCTATCCATACAGCTCTGTTTGTTTTGGGGAGCTAATAATAACTTACTGCAAACATTAAAAAAAATAGACTCAATTATTTTTTATCTAGCTTAAAAGTTATATGTTGTTAGATGACAGTCTTTTAGAAAATTTCTGAGACTTCGGGCATAGCAATGTAGCAACACATGCTCCACTATGTTCTTAAAAAGTCATGGAAACTTTTGATATTGAAATGTACAAAAAAAAAAAATAGATTGCCCATTTGAATTTGATTTTTCTTCAAAATTTGAAGGCTAAGAAAAATGCCTGCTATAATAGAGATGTACTTATCAAAACTGAATTTTTACAATGAACTTTGATATGTCAAATGAAATCATTTTCAAATCTCTTTAACAAATGTTATCCCTCTTTGTGTCCCACAGAAAAAAATGTCTATTGCTATATACATTTTTGATTCTCAATTTTGTATAAATCTTTAATTATTTAGTAGAGGGATTCAAGGTAGTTTGTCCATTTATTTATTTATTTAATCTTTTAAAATTGTGTTTCTCATGTGGTTACTTACATTATTTTTGACCTGATCACTTTTACAAATTACATTATTAATCATATGCCATTTTTGAAAATGTACATGCCATTGTTGACATGTTAGATGAGAAGTTGCTCTTGACAGGATGATACAGCAAAACCACATGACAGAAAACACCACTTTCCAATTTGATTATCCTGAGCACCAGGCCTAGGACCTTAAGACATTAATAAACCAAAATAAAAGCTTTTTTATTTGGCTGTTCTTTCTAGCATTTCTATCACCTTAGACATGTCATGCATTAACAGTGGAGTAGAAACAACTACTCCTTGATGAGACTCTCAGAAGGTAACCACTGGTGGAAACTTGGAGAAGTTATTTGTCTGGATTGGCCAAAAAATTAGGTTGCTCTGAGTTATCTAGTCTCTGGGTTCCTTGATATTTTGTAAGAAAGACCTGACATGACCTCACAAGTTAACATGTGTACTAAATAAAGAATTGGAAGAAAATGTCTCAAATTTGAAGCTGTGATTTGAATATTATATAGATTTATATATTGTGCCTTCATTAATTTTATGAAATCCTGTTTTCTGGTTGGGAAAGGATTACTAAGAGTCTGGAAAGCTAGATTGCTGTTACTCTAAAAGTGAAAAGATAACTGTTTCATTTAATAACCAGGGTGGGGGTAGGGATTTCAGATAGTGAGATTCCCTCCCCATGCCCCCTCACTCCCCAAGAACAGTTAGCACATCCCATTATACATTTTAAGCTCTTCTAGAAGTGAAAGTGAAAGCCTTGAGTTTATAAATGCAAAAGGTGTTGTTACCTTTGCCCTTCATTTATGTTACCTTTGTTACCTTTGCACAATCATTTATTGGTTGATGGACACCAATGTGACGAGAGCCTTCCTGGTTCCAAGGAAAAATTTCTCTAGCCCAGGAGAAACTGTGCAGAAGTCCTTGAGGGCATATGTCTTCACTGATTTGTTTTCTAGCCTCAGACTTACAAAGTGTAAAATGGAGAGTTCCTCTGATTTACTATGATCATACATAAGTAAAGGATTTTAGGTGTGGGAGAAAGAAAGGAGCAAAGGATGACACCAAATTTTTGACCCAAGGAATGGAAGACTAGACCCTTAAGTGGAGTAAGGTGAACTGTAAGGGGAGCAAGTTTGCAGAGGGGATAGTGCCAGGTAGCTGGAATCCAGTTTGGGATATGTTGAGTTTAAAATGCCTGCTAGACACTGAGGTGGGGATGTCAAGTAAGCAATTGGTTTTATGGATCTGAAGTTGAGAAGATAAGACTGGCCTGAAGATTAAAGAAAAATCTAAAACCAAGAGCACATACAGATAATTTTAAAAAACATTAAATAGAATTGCAGATTTAGCAATCACAGACTACTCAGTTAAATTGAATTGCAGGTAAACAACAAATAATTTTTGAGTATAAGTATGTTCCAAATATAACATGGGACATATATATGTTAAAAATTAATTGCTGTTTAATTTCACTTTAACTGGGCTTTCTGTACTTTTACCTGAAAACTCGACGTTAAAGAAATAATCGTGATGAGATGACCAGCTTCTTATAAATGAATTGCCAGCTCTTGCATTAGAAAGAGAAGTATAGACCTATTTTCTAGTCCTTGTCTCTTAAAACTTCTATTCTATAGCTCTGCTGCCATCCCCATATACATCTCTGAATGGGTCACTCCCAGCTCTTTGCACTGATGTCTCCACTGCTTCTGATTAAACTGGGAAAGAAACCCAAACTTTGCTAGCAGAAACGATGTGTAAAAAAGATAAGAATAACTCTCTAGACTCCCTGCAAATGATTGTTATGTGAAAATAGTGGATTTGCCCAAATTTTCTGTCTTTGAATGTGATTTTTATTTTCAAATGCATTTTTAGAGTGTTTTCCTTTTGAATAAATGTTCATATATTTCTCCTTTAGGGAAATGCTTCCAGGCAGTAGCCTAGCTCATTTGTTGTATTTTTTCTAGGCAATACTTGCATCACTTACTGTAAATGGGAAGATTAAGAGGAGAGGAGATTGGACAGAGTCAGGGGCTACAGAGGCCATGAGCCCCACAGGATCTGCTAATTTGACAGTTTGAGGTTTTAGAGCATGTTCCTAAGAGAGCTATCACTGAGTTTTTGGGAAGAGGGACAGGATCACCTAAATATCAACCAGAGGCTGTTTAGTTCTTGCTTTACCTAAGTGTTTACCTGCTACCAAGTGATTAGTATTTTCTTCATTTTGACATTTGTAGGAGAAAGTATCCGGTAAATGAATAAAACTATAGGCATGGGCCATTAAAAATCTCAGATATGTTCAAATGTATATAAAGAGTTTATTTTAATAATAAAACAAGAGTTAATTTTCAAGTGTAAATAGAAAACAGAACTAAACAGGAAAAAAGAGGAAAATTTATAAACAAAGAGTTATTATGTATCATTCCTTATTATTTATATCTGTGAGGTTTCTGCTGGATTTTCCATTGCTTTGGATTTATATGTCTTAAATTTTTACAGCTGATAGTCAAAATCTCAAGATTTATTCTTACATTGTTTAAGAAATTCGGATAATATTAGGATATGTGCATAAGTGATATGGAAATGCCACTTTTACTAGGGGACCTAGGAGTACCTAAATACTGTCTTGGCTCAGCTGTGCCTCACCTCCAGTTTGAGAGGGGTTACTAAGGGAATATCTAGAAAAGGGAAGCAATGTAAAGCCAAGTAATTTTCTCGTTATCTGGTACTTTAGCCCCAAATTGCATGGCAGAACTCTAATATACTTCCCTCCTCTAAACTATTAATAATTAAATAGCCTAAGAATAAAGAAAGGGAGATTATGATAAACCAGAATCCTAGATCCTGACAGTATCATACAATGGAAAGACCATGCAATACCTGACAAAGTGAAGCCAGAGCAACAGAGCAGGGGACCTCTATCTCAAATACTTTATGGCTGCTCTGGCAAGTTCTAGGCGATAATGTCAGGAGTGACTACTAAGTGAGGATACAGTGGAGAGTTTGTGGACAAAGGTGATTGGGTCTCTCCTCTGAGAAAGCAAGTCCTGCCTTTCCCACACTTGATATGAAAAGGGGTGGAAGATGGGCCCATGGTCATGAGCCTTGTGCCTTTTGTGTTCTTTGAAAGCAGGACCCTTCCTAAAGCATGTGGGCCTCTTGGTTCTCTGGAATCTGAACAATGCAAATCACTAAGCCTCTTACTTGGGAATCCAGTAAAAAGTAAAAGGGAGGGGAAAGGTGTGTAGGAGTATGAAACAGACAAGGAAGACTTTATTTCCATAGAAGCCAACTCTTTGCTATTTCTCAGGGGATGCTCCCTTGCCTTATCACATGGCTCTTAAATTCATTTGCTCTGATTGGCAAACCAGACTAACGCTCTGTCCTGATTCTTCACTTTTTCTCCTCTGGAATAACTCCCCTTTTCTGTTGTTCTCTTCTGTTTTATTTTAGAGTAGGTATGTGAAGAGAGCATTTCTTTGGAACTTTTAAATTAATCCCCTCAAGAATTCATGGGTGAATCATTTCGAATGACTCAAGAGCTTGGCTTATTATTTTTTAAAAATTAAATTTGCCAGTGACTTAAGCATCCCAAATTAGATCAGTCTACTTTTTCATTAAACTTTTCACACTGAGAAAATGATTAGGATGCTCTAATTTTAAAAGTGAAACACATACATTTTCTCCTGATCTATTTTATCATCCTTATCTCATGACAAAGTAAAAGACGGAGATAGATGCCATATCTCTATATGTTGATTAAGTTTCTTAGATATTTTTGTTAAAAGCTGTGATTGACCGAAATAAATACTGTGGTCAAAAACAGTATTAGATAACAATAGTATCCATCAGGATCTGAGCAATGATCATTTTAATGCAAAATGTTCAGTTTCATGAATGCATGCTTATCCAAGAGATGATAATTTAGTAATCCAGATTAGCACAGCTTTAAGGAATCAGACTGTTTTAAAACAGAGCCAAAATATATTAAACAGTATTAACTCATCTCACAATTTTATCTGATGACACTTTCCTGGCCTACTCCCCTAGCAGTATTTTTATTTTCTCCATCCCCATTATTATTGTTCAAGAGTAAAGACCAACTCTGTGAGCATTTGCCTGCTCCAATAATCATAGGGAGATAGCTTTCTCACTCAGCTTCTACTTTCAGTCTGTTGTATGTATTTCCAGAAAATAGACACACTGTAAATCTGAATAAAGAACAATTATATGATTAGCAGAAGATTCTTTACAGAATAATAAAATGCATAATTGAATGAGCATCTCTCCTTTTTTTTAAGCTTTCTTTTCTATGGCTGTTTTCTAGCTATAATATGTTAGCTAAATTATATTAAAAGGCACTGCTTTTTTCCCCACAGAGAAGAAAGTTGACTTTGTTTAAACAATTGGACCACTTTAAAAGTACTGATGCTTATTGTGCCAAATCAAGATAAAGGTACTCCTTTGTGATCGCTTCTTCTGAACTCTGCTTTGTATATTGCCATTATCATAAAATTTTCATCACATTTATTATCTTTTTCATATCTATAGCATTTGTAGTGCTCTATCCTCTTACATTCCTGACATTGGGAATTTGAATTTTCTTTCTTTTTACTTTGATCAGTGTAGCTGGAGGCTTATCAATTTTACTGATTTCTTTCAAATAAGTTTTTGTTTTATTGATTTTCTCTGTTTTTTTCCCCCTTCAATTGTTTTCTGCTCTTATCTTCATTATTTCTATCCTCTACTTACTTTGAATTTAATTTATTATTTTTTATCCTAGCTTCTTAAGTTGGTAACTTAGATTAAGAATTAGCAAACTTTTTCTTAAAGGGTCAGATAATACATAGTTTAGGCTTGTGGGCCATATAGTCTCTGTTGCAACTACTTAATTCTGTCATTGGAGAGTAAAATCAGTCATAAATAATATATAAATAGGTGTTACTGGTTCAGTAAAACTTTATTTACAAATGGGCCAGCCAGCGGGCTATAGTTTGCTGACCTTTTCTTAAACCATTCATTTAAGACCTTTCTTCTTTTCTACCACAAGCATTTAAAGCTCTAAATTTCTTTCTTGGCAACTGCTTCAGCTTATCTACAAATGATGCTATGTTGTGTTTTCAATCTGAAGATGGAGCAATAGAAATTACCTTTTACTTGTGTAATTATACTATTATAAAGTCATTATACTAAAGTGGGTGATGTCAAGAGATAAAGAGGGAAAAATGAAAAAAAAAAAAATAGAGCATCCAAGAGGTGTGAAATAATATTAAGTGTTTTAACATGTGAATGGAATCCTAGATGGAAAAGAGAGAGGATCAGATAGAAGAAACATTTGAAGAGATATTGGTTGATAATTTTCCAAATATAATGAAAGATATTAAATCACCAATTGCAGAGATTCAGAGAAGCCCAAGCAAGGTAATACTTGCCTCCCACGCCCACAGTGGTAGACGTATCATATACAAATTGATGAGATTTAAAGGTAGAGAGTAGATCTTGAAGGCAGCATAAATAAAATAGCCATATTACATATATAAAAATAAGAGTAAGAATTACAGCATACTTCTCATCAGGAACCATTCAAATCAGAAAATAATTAAGTGACACATTACAGTACAGCAAATATAAAGTATTCTGTACCACATAAAGTTATTTTTTAAAATGAAGAGAAATACAGACATTTTTAGATGAATGAAAACTGAGATAATTCATTATCTCTATATGTGTACTGCAAGAGAGATTAAAATCACTTTTTTTTTTTCAGACAGAATGAATACAGTATCAGAGATTTGGATCCACACAGAGAAATAAAGATCTTTGGAAATAGCTAAAATAAAGATAAATATAAAAATGTATTTTTCTTAACTTTAATCACTCTAAAAGATTATTGACTCTCTAAAGCAAAAATAGTAGCAGTTAGCAGTGCTCTGTGGGTTTATACCATATGTATAGATAAAATGTATGATATCCTTAGCACAAACAATGGGAAGGAAGAATCAGGAGTATACATTTGTTAGGTTTCTTATTTATATTGAAGGATTATAGTATTATTTGAAGTTATATAGGGCTTACTTAAATAGACATAGTGTAGAACCAAGGACAACCACTAAATATTACAATATAAATTAAAATATTAAGTATGAAAAAGGAGCCAATAATGTACATAAAATGAAATTAAAAATATTCAATTAATTAAAACACATGATGATAAAATAGCAAAGGTGCCAAACATAGATCAAACAAATAGAAAACAACATCAAGGTGGTTAATAATAATAATTATATTAAATGTAGTGTAATAGTAATTATATTAAATGTAATAGTAATAATTATATTAAGTATAAGTAGTTCAATATAGTAATTAAAAATTGAGTGTATCATATTGGGCAAAAATGCCAGAACTAACTATATGCTGATGATAGGAAACTCACTTTCAATATAAGAAATGCATTTTAACTATAGAGATACAAATAGATTAAAAGTAAAAATGAAGGAAAAATTATACCATGAAAACACTAATCATAAGAAAGCTGGCATGGCTGTCTTAATAATAGACAATGTAGACTTCAGAAAATGGAATTTTGCAAGGGATATTTCATAATGGTAAAGAGATCACTTAACCAGAAAGATACAATAATCTTAAATGTGTTTGCACCTAATCATAGAGCTTCAAAATGCATGAAAATACAATGGATGGGACTGAAAGGAGAAACAGACAAATTCATAATTATATTTTGAGTCTTCAGCTCTCCTCTCTCATAACTGATAGAATAAATAGGTCAAAATTAGAAAAGATATATGAGATCTGAGAAATTCTTTTAACCACCTTGACTTAGTTGACACTTATGTAACATTTCAACCAAAAACAGAATATACATTATTTTAAACTGCATATAGAATGTTAATCAAGGAAAACCATATTGTGGACCATAGAACAAACTTAGTAAATTTAAAAGAATTTAAAATATACAGAGTATTTTCTCTTAACACAGTGGGAATAAACTAGAAATCAGCAACGAGGGTTTATTTGAAAAACTCTCAAATATTTGGAAATTAAGCAACAAACTTCTAAATACTCATGGATCAAAGTAGAAGTCAAAAGATGAATTAGATAATATTTCTAATTGAAGGACATGAAAACACAACATGTCAAAAATTGTGAAATATGCCTACCTAAAATAGTTATCAGAGTGAAATTTATAAGAACAACAAATAAACTTAAAGCAAACAGAAGGAAGGAAATAATAAAGATAAGAAGAGAGATTAGTGAAGTTGAAAAGAGAAAAACATTAAAGAAAATCAAGGAAACAAAACTATTTTATTTTTGGTAACGAACAATAAAGTTGATCCACCTGTAGTTAGATTCACCAAGAAAAAGAGGGAATATAAAAATTACCACAGTCAGAAATGAAAGAGGAGTCACCACTATACACCCAAAATACATAAAAATAAAAATAAGGGAATATTTCAAACATCGTTATGCCCACAATTAGGAAATTTAGGTATAAAGAACAAATTACTTGAAAAACACAAACTACCAAAGGCTGCTCAAGGAATAATAGATAATCTGAACACATACAATCACACACACAACTCAAAGCTTGAAAACGTCTATCAAAGAAGACTCTAATCACAGATAGCTTCACTGGTGAATTACATTAAAAATTTGGAGAAGAAATAATATATATTCAACAAAATCTCTTTCAGAATGTGGAAGTGGAGGGAATACTTTTCAGCTCATTTTTTGTAAGATCGGCATTACACTGAGACTAAAACTAGGTAAAGACCTTTCAATGAAAGAAACTACAGACTAATATCTATCATAGAGATGTAAAGTCCTCAACAAAATTTATCAAATTGAATCCAAAAATATATACATCATGACCAAGTGGAGTTTATCCTGGGAATACAAGGCTGGTTCAACATTCAAAGATTTAATTTTACAATTCACCATTTCAGCAGACTAAAGAAGAAAAACCATACGACAATATCAATACATGCATAAGAACAAGATGTCAATACTAAACATCTGTGATAAAAACTCTCATCAAACTAGGAATAGAAGTGAACTTCCTTAACATAACAAAGAGATTCTTCAGAAAACTCACAACTAACATTACACTTACATGTCAAAGACTGGAGCATCTCATTAAGAGTGGGAACAAGGCAAGAATGTCTGTGCTTACCATTTCTAATCAATACTGCTTTGAAAGTCCTAGCCAATGCATTATGACAAGAAAAATATGTAAAAGCCCTATGGGTTGGACAGGAATAAATAAAACTTCTTTATTCACAGATGTTTTGATTTTATATATAGACAATACTAAAGAATCTCCAAAAAGGGTATTGGAACATAAGTTCTAGTTCAAGTTCAAGGTTGCAAAATACATGGTTAATGTTAAAAAATTGATTGTATTTTTATATAGTAATGATGAAAAATTAGAAATTGGAAAAAAAGAGCCATTTACAATAACACATAAAAATTCATGAAATACTGAGATATAAATCTAATAAAATATATGGACAATCTATATGTTGAAACTATGAAATATAGTTGAAAAAATTTAAAGAAGACCTAAGTAAACTATACAGAATCAAAGACTTGATGTTGTTAATATATAGGTTACCTCCAAATTCAGTGTAATCCTAATCAATGTCCCAGGAATTTTGCAGAATTCACCAAGCTGTTTTTAAAACTTATATGGAAAGGCAAGTGAACTAGAATAACACAATCAATTTTGAAAATGAACAAAGTTGGAATTTCAAAGTGCCTGAAATCAAGACTTATAAACATATAGTAATTAAGACAGTACCATATTGGCAAAAGAAGAGGCACTTTGATTAATGGAATAGAATAGAGAAACCAGAAATAGATTCACCAGAATAGAAATATATGATCCAGAATAGAAATATATGATCAATTGTTCTTTTTGTTAACACAGGTATAAAGGCAATTCAATAGAGAAATGATAGTCTTTTCAACAAATGATC
This sequence comes from Eidolon dupreanum, assembly GCA_028627145.1. Classification (NCBI taxonomy): domain Eukaryota; kingdom Metazoa; phylum Chordata; class Mammalia; order Chiroptera; family Pteropodidae; genus Eidolon; species Eidolon dupreanum. Next base: position 113,091,003 of record CM053503.1, on the reverse strand, counting down.
CTGGAATAGGCAGAAAAAAAGAAGATAAAAGCAAGTTTTGCATGTCTATAATTGTTAACTCAAAATGGATCATAGATGTAAAAATAAAATCTAAAACTATAAAAACTTCTAATAAGAAACAGAAGAATATCTTTGATCTTGATTCAGCAACATTTCTTAGATGACAGCACCAAAAGCACAATTTATAAAAGAAAATACTGATGAATTGAAATTCATCAAAATTAATAGCTTTATCCCTTGAAAGATACTGTTAAGAGAATGAAAAGACGAGATGTAGACTGGAAGATAATATATGCAAGACACATATTTGATAAAGCATTTGAATCAGGATATATAAAAAATTCTCAGGACTCAATAATAAGGAAACAAAGAATCTAATAGGAAGTGGGCAAAAGATTTGAACAGATAGATATAAAGAAGGTATATGAATGGAAGAAAGCACACCAAAAATGCTCAGAATCATTAGTCATTGAGGAAATGCATTTTTAGAAAACAATTACATGCCACTGCACATTTATTGGAATGACCTAAAAACACCCAACACCTCAAAACAACAGACAAAGATGACAGTACCAAGTATTGGCTAGAACGCTGGAAGTCTCATACATTACTGGTGGCATTTAAAATGATATACAGTTACTTTAAAAAATACATAGGTAATGTTATATAAAGTAAACATATACTTTCTATAAAACATAGTAATCTCACTCTTAGATATTTAGCAAAGAGAAGTGAAACTTATTTTACATAAAAATCTGTATATTAATACTTATGACAGGTTTATTCCTAATTGGCAAAACCTGGGGAAAAAAGGTCCTTTAACTTGTGAATGGATCAACAAACCATTGTACATTTGTTCAAAGAACTATTGATGTATGCAACAATATGAATGAATCTCAAAATGCTTTAAGGAAAATGACAGAAACTAGAATCAGGCTACATTTGTCTTTCATTCTGGAGAAGGCAAAGGTATAGAAACAGAAAACATCATTGCTTGCCAGGAACTGGGATGGTGGGAGGAGTTGTCTAAAGAGTGTATGAGGAAATTTGGAGGGAGGGGTGATTGAACTGCAGTTGTGAAATCTCATAAGACTGTGTACTAAAAAAGATGAATATTACCATATGTAAATTATATTTCAATACACTTGACTCTCCTCCCCAAACTGGAGGGCTTGTGTATGCACTAAGAACTCCTACATAAATCGAGAATTTAGCAGATAATGTTTCAAACTGGTTAATCAAGAATGACAATATATTTTTAGAGAAAGTACTAAGATAATGTCCTAAAGAACAACAATAATAATAGTTAACAGTGGGTACCTCTGAGAAGTGAGACTTGGGTAGATATGGGTCACTAGACATGCTTTTTATTGTAATTCTTCCTGTATTATCTTTTTCATGTGCATTTATAACATTGATTAAACACAAATAAAAACATTTAAAATGACAAATAATTGATTTACTTTTGTTATACAGCTTCTATGCAAGCAAGGGATTTCTGTACATATTAAATTGTGTTTTGCGTGTATCATCTTCAGTCTGTAAATTGACATAAAGTAGAGAAATGAAATCAAAATAGGATAAGTTAGGCTATGTTTTGTTCATTAGCATGGTGTAGTAATTTCTTCTCTTAGCAAATAAAATGACAACTTAGGGACATTATCCATACATAGATAAAACCTTTTGTAAATGCAGCATTACTCACCTGCTTGTTTAGGTAAAAGCATTTGGTTCAACTTGAAAGGTCATTTATCACCTACAAGAGAGCACTTATGGGCTGTTTGGACTCTTTTAGTTGGTTTACTATAGCATTAAGCTTGCTTATGGAGAATTTTGCTTGAATCTGCAGTCTATACATGGGCTCATTAATGCATTAACAAACCTCATTTTGCTGAGTCAGATTAGAGGTACGCCTTGTTCAGTACAGTGTCATGCACACAGTGGGCAGTAAGCATTTTCTTGATTGTTTTCTACACATTCAGGGAAAGTCACTATGCTGGTTTTGACCCTCTTTTAAGACAAATTAAAAGATGAGATGGAAAGTTATGAAAAGATCATCAGGCTAAGCTAGTCTGTTTATATCTTAGAGATCAGATAAATTTCCAGTGTAAAGACGGGAGTCATTCTGTGGTACTCAGTGTCTGAATTTTCAGGGACAGCTGTGCATTCAAATATGCTAGCCTGTTTTTAGACTATGGATTTCATTTCTCTATTGATATATTTGTCTTTTCCAAATTTATTTGTCAAACTCGAGAAATGATTGAGAAGTGAAAAGAATGAATATAGTAACCAATATGAGAGTTAACATTCTAGATACTCCTAGTCTTTGATTATGCTCAAATGTCAAATTTTTGTTTTTGTATTAAAACTTTTCCTTAACAAAACTGGGTATTTTGTTTTGGAGCTGCTGATTTTATCACCATAGCGTGACAGTATCACTACCAAAGAAAAAGTTCTTCAAACCCAAAAAGAACTGTCAGAAACACAGAAAATTATTTTTAAGAACTGAAGTTGGGGCCTTGAATGTTGAGCTTTCAACTGTTTGTAACTTGTAACAGCAGTAGTTTAATTTTTAGCTTTGAGTTTTCTTTTTTTAATGTCTACTGTGTGTCAAAATTTTATTAAAATATCTTTTAATTACATAAAAACTCCAGGGGATAGGAATTATTATCTGCACTTCCCCAATGCTTAGTCACATTTAGAGAAGTGGAGTCAGTTCCAGGACCACTTGATTGGTTTGCAGTGGTTCAGGATTTCAACGACAGATTCGCAGTCTTTCAAAGCACAGGATCCTTGCACTACATCTTGCTGAATTCCAACAATATTGAACTCAGTGAACACAGCTACAAATATAAGGTTGTTGTCTCTCTGCTATTGTTTTTTGTTCCGTATTGCTTTTTACTGGCTCATCACAAGAGCATCTGCAAAACTCAGAACAACCTGCCTTAGATTTGCCTTTTGTTCTGGCTAATGTGAATTCTTTGACACTTCTCTGAGGTCCTCCAATTTCTTTTTATAGTTCTTCACTTTTATGTTCTGAAATATATTTGTTTATCTGCAAGAAAATCAGTTGTTTTGTTTAATGATGCTTTGGTAAACAAAAGGAAAATATAATTCTGGAAGAATCCATGTAATCTACCTTCTAAAGCAGCTATGATAATCCTGGAAGTCTGAGAATTATATTTTTAAAAAATTATGGATTTAAAAATTTTGTTTCCCACTCAACTCCCACTCCACCCATCTTCTTTGAGTGAAGGGCAGGCAATGCTGCCATTTTTTATGTTTGCACTTCAGAGTATCTAAGCCAAACCTTTGAGTCTTGGGGTCATTCTTGGAAAGAGGCCTAGTTGGAATCAGCCTTTAAAAAACTTTGCATTGATATCACTTGCCCTCCTCTTCCCCTTTCAACTCTTCACTTGCTACTCTATTTTTAGTTAGATGAGCTTCTTACTTTGGATAGTTTCCTTTTATTTCTAGATTAATAATTATCTATTCCTTACCATATCTGATCGTATAATTGAATAGCTGTGGATTGTGATAGAAATTTCTGACAAGTGAGCCCCTGAGAACTCTTGAGGACTTTAACTTTTCAATTTTTTTTTTTTTTGCTACTTTCATTCTAAACTTGAAACAGTTTTTTTCTCTTTTTCTATCTGAGTATTCTTTTAGCCCTGTTGTTTGACGATTATTACTTTTTTCCTTTACTGATTACTTTTAATCGCCTTCTTTAAATAAGTCAGAGCTTGATTAGTTTTTAAAACCTTATGTTTTTATCATTAACTTTTTGTATTTTATTCTTTCTTTCTCAAATAGATTGACTATGTCATGTGTGGCTGTTCTCCTTTTATTACTAAATCTCTGTGATCCTCTCCCATTTGGTTTCTATCTTCTCTACTTTATGGAGATTAAAAATATGGAGATTAAAAGTATTCACTTCAATCCTTATCAGACTGATACAACATCGTCCTGAATAGTTTTTGTTGTAAACTCTGATTCTAGAACAGCAACCTCTTTGTTCGCTGGGTATGTAATCATTGAGATTGCTCTTTCTAATGCTACATGGTGGCTATTGATGCATTTGTTTCTAGGCTCATAGAACTTTTGAACAGTTAGGGATCGTCTAATTGAATTATTTCTTGGACAGATAAGTTGAGGACAAAGAAGCCTCAAAGGCCTTGTTAATAGAACCAGGATGAGAACCCCAGATCTTCAGACATGAACCCTAAATGCACCAGACTGGATCAGAACTTTGGCACATTTTTTTCTTTACTCAAGTTCATTTCTCCACACAACAGAGTGGCAATATCTGTTTATTTCTACAAGATGTTTCTGGAAATTGTATCTTTCAGGGATTGGTTATAATTGGTTATAATTTCCCATGGAAACAATATTAAAATAATGTGGTATGTTACTGATGAAGAGTTTATCATCAAGTAAATCATAGATTTCACAAGCAATATATTAAACGTAGGTCTGTAGTAATCTAAAAGTTGTACCTCATTCCTGAAGTCCCATAAAATAAACCTAAATATACAGGTTGATTGAATACAGTGTTAAGCTCTGTACCCCAGTACCAGTGGAGGCATTGCAGGATGAATTTCTTGTGTGAACTCTTTGAGTTGAGCCCAGAAGGCCCAGCAGCCCATTCCCTAAGCGAGGAAGTTCCCTGTTAACCACATAACTTACCTGCCATTATTAGCTTTCTTTATGGCTTGGGATGGGTAGCTATTATTATTCAGCTTTTTTCAGTTTTCCAGAATATCCCACCTTGAGTGAAAACAGCACTGTGGAAAATTGCCTTTTCCATTTTAGACAACATTCCTATGTGGCCCTCGATTAGGAACAAAACAAAATATAGAAAGAGGTTGGAACTCAAGCTCCACTCTCTGATGCACAGTCAACCTGAGATTAACAATTTGTATCATAAAAAGACAAAATAAATGTAACATTATAAAATACAATTACGTTTTTCAACATTTGAAATTTTAAAAAGATAACCTTGATCTTAGTAGAGTCAGTCCTTAATTCTGAGATTTATTTCCTTCCTTCTTTGGTTGGTATCATAATAATATCATTTTTTTTTTTTTGAAATGATGATATTAGAAGGTGCTTTTTTTTCTTTCTTTCTCTCTCTCCAGTGTTCTTCCTTGGGAAAGCAAAACTTTAGTGCAGCCTTTGGTTGAGAGTCCCAAAATGATTTTTGAAATTGAATTGGTAGATGAAACACCCAAATCTGGTAACTGCTGCTATCAAGAACGGCTTCACGTGAAGATCAACATAAGAGCTATATGGCCAATAGAACCTAAATTAGTAGGCAAATTATAATAAGTATTAAGGGCTTGTTATTTTTTCTGATAATTTGGAAATAATTCGCTAGCTGTATTTGGATAGCTGGAATCTTTTGGTGCAAGCAAGACATTTTTCTTAATAAATTTTGATTTATCAGGCAGTGGCTTTCCAAGCCATTTCCCCAGGCTAGAGCGGTGATATTCAATGGGATTGGAGAGCAGAGGGCCATTTTTCCAATGAAAAAGTATATTCAAATCACCACTGGGTTGATTTGTTTCTAGACATGCTATACATTTTATTTCAAAATCTTAAATAAGAGAAAACTAATGGTGTGTGATTTTTATGTTTACTTTAAGGAGATACGGGTTTTAAAAATGCTTGAGAAAAGCTACTCAGGAGTTGAAGACGTTCTGTAAAAAGTAGCCCGAGTCCTCTCTCTGCTGTCACCTGATGGTGCCTGGGTGAGCCAGGAAAGCGTCCACAGACTATGTCTCTCTCTCGGGCGTGCAAGGGGCAAAACCAGCCAGGAGCTGATAGGGGTTGGAATTCACTCATGCCAATGCCCAGCTGAAAGCCTGGGGGTTCTGGAAACCCCAGTGAGGGCCTGCAAACTGCTCAGGTGAAGAAGAGGTGAAAGCCCTGGGCCTTGCATAGGGGGTGGGTGTTCGGCCCCAACCTACAATGTCGGGGCTGGTAGCCGAAACTTCCCAGCCAGCCGTAGAGTCCAGGGGGCCCTACAAGGGCAGTGCCTTGGACAGCGAGATGCCTGTTTGCACCGGCAATAGAGTTCCATCTCGAGAATGGACGGTTGTAACAAGAACTCGTTGGCAATGGGGAGCCAAGTTAGCGCCCTTACATTTCATCTCCATGATGAGATATTTCTCCACTGTTAAGTCGGTGAGGGCTGCAGTGGGTTCCCCAGCCTAGTGGGGGCGGACTGGAGGGTCTTTGAGACCTGCTGAGAGGGTGGGGTGGGGCTGGCACTCTGATTGAGGGAGGGAGGGGGTTGGGGTTGATGAGGAACAATTGTGCTCCTAAACACTCACCAGGAAAAAGCATTCCCTGCTTGCCTCTGCCCCCAACCACAACTGGATTAAGCAGTGCTTGGCCTCTGTATCCCAACACGCATGTGCACATCCCTGGCTTGGTTTAGCACACTATCATGATATCTTCTAATTCCATATCACCTTTAGGGAATCCTCCTTTGGCTTTTTTCCTACCTCCCTTTCTTAGCTCTTACCATAGTATTTGACATGTAGTAAATATTTGTGATGGTTAATTTTACATGTCAACTTGTCCATGGTAGCCAGATGTTTGGTCAAACACCAGTCTGGTTGTTGCTGTGAAGTTATTTTTAGTACGAGATTAATATTTTAATCAGTAGTTTTGAGTAAAGTAGATTATACTCCATAATTGAGTGGGCCTCATCAAATCAGTTGAAAGCCTTAAGAAGAAAACAAACTGAGATTCCCTAAAGAAGAGGAAATTCTGCCTCTAAATTGCCTTCAGATTTTAGTTGCAACATCAGCTCTTTCCTGGGTCTCCAGCCTGCTTTTTTACTCTACGGATTTTTGAATTGTCAACCTCTACAATCCAATGAACCAATTTCTTAAAATAAATCTTTGTCTTCCTTTTTCTAGATATAGATATAGATAAGACAGACAGCTATAGATGTATCTATCTTATCTATATCTATATCTAGGAAAAGGAAGACAAAGAGATTTTATGTAGATGTATACAAACACACACACACACACACACACACACACACACACATCCTACTGGATCTGCTTCTCTGAAAAAATTTAATACAATATCCATTTCTTTAAGTCTAGTTGACATCTGTCACCATATGCAGTTTTTTTTTTTTAAGATTCCACATGTAAGTAAAATTGTATGGTGTTTGTTTTTTTCTGTCTGATTTATTTCACTTAGCATAATGCCCTCAAGACTCATTTATGTTGCAAATGGCAAGATTTTATTACTTCTTATGGCTAAATAATATTCCATTATATATAAGTATAGACTCTCCTTATCTGTCATTTCACTTTCTGCAGTTTCAATTACTTGCAGTCAACTGAAATGAAAAATTTCAGAAATAAATAATTCATAAGTTTTAAATCCATGCTGTGTATACTACCCACTGGTTAGTCTCTTAGTAGCTGTCTCAGTTATCAAATTAGTTATCAGAGCAAGAGAGAAATCACAATCACATAACTTTTAGTACAGTATGTTGTTATAATCATTCTATTTTATTATTAGTTATTGTTCTTACTCTCATACTGTACCTAATTTATAAGTTAAACTTTATCATAGGTATGCATGTATAGGAAAAAAAAACATAGTATAATATAGGGTTCAGTCCTATCCATAGTTTCAAGCACCTGCTATGGGTCGTGGAACATTTTCCCCACAGATAAAGAGAGACTGTTTTACCAAATTTTCTTCATCCATTCATCCGTTGATGAACACTTAGGTTGTTTCTGTACTTGGCTATTGTAAATAATGCTTCAGTGAATATGGAGTGCATACATCTTTTCAAGTTAGTATTTTTATTTTCTTCAGATAAATACCCAGAAGATAAATTGCTGGATCATGTGGTAGTTCTATTTTTAATTTTTTGAGGAATCTCTATACTGTTTTTCATAGTGTCTGCACTAATGAACATTCCCATCAACAACGCACAAGGCTTCATTTTGTTCACATCCTTGCCAACACTTATTTTTTGTCTTTTTGATAATAGCCATCTAGCAGGTGTAAGATTATATCTCATTGTAGTTTTTAATTTGCATTTCCCTGATGCAAATTCTTTAAATTCTTTAAAATTGTAATCCATGAATAATGATTTTAAAAATATACATATATACACATATATGTATATTAAAATCTGGGAACTTACCATGCAGTAATTCACTTACCTGTCAAAGAGGTTTATGTATTATCTCACACCACAATCAAATTCCATGTGAATTTTAGGATTGAGTATAAAAACAAGTCATAAAGTAGAAGGAAATATTTAACATTTAAAAAATATCTGGGTAGGAATTTTCCAAGCTTGAGGACAAAGGAATAAAGTGTTAAGTAAAAGACTATTAATCCAGAGGAAATATTTTAAAAAAGTAAAAGTATTATTTTTTTCAAAAACAGTGAAGATGGTGCGTTAGGAAAAAGCAAATAAACATGAAAGTGGGAAAAGTTACATGTAACACGTATGACAAAGAACTTCTAGCTTTATAAAGAGCTCTTTCAAACTGAGAAGAAAAATTTTAAGATTCATTCAAGAGAGAAAGGCATGGACCAAAAATTCACCCAAGAAGAAATCTAGAGGAAATATTAAAAAAAAAAAGTTTAAACTCCATTAGTAAGGAAATGCAAATTAAAATAAGATGCAATTTTTATGTATCATATTAAGATTTTAGTGATACTATTTAATGCTGACAAATGCATTTTAACAGATATTTTCATACAGGGCCAATGGAAATCTTAATCAGTATAGCTTTTCTCGAAGGCTATTTGATAACATTTGTCAAGATTGTCTGATGTTACAAAATAGACTTTAAAACAAAGGCTATAACAAGAGACAAAAAAAAGAACCCAGTAATCTTACTTCTGGGTATTTATCTGAAGAAACCCAAAATGCTACTTCGAAGGGACATGTTTATCTATATGTTCATTGCAACATTATTTACAATAGCCAAAATATGGAGGCAACTTGGGTGTCTATCAATGGATGAATAGATAAAAAAGAGGCGGAACATATATACAATGGAATATTACTCAGCCATAAAAAAGAATAAACTCTTGATATCTGCCACAACATGGATGAACCTAGAGGCTATTGTGCTGAGTGGAGTAAGTCAGGCAGAGAAAGACAAATGCCATATGCTTTCACTTACATGTGGAATCTAAAGAAAAGCATAAACAAAACAGAAACAAAATCATAGATACAGAGAATATTTTGATGATTGCCAAGTGGGAGGGGTGTTAGGAAGGATAGGAAAAAAGGGGAAGGATTTAGGTTCAAATTGGTAGTTACAAAATAGCCATGGGATGTAAAGTGTAGCATAAAGAATATAATCAATAATATTGTAATAATTATGTATGGTGTCAGATGGGTACTAGATTTATTGGAGTGATCACTTTGTGAGTTATATAAATGTCTAATAACCATGCTGTATACCTGAAACTAATACAATATTGTATGCCAACTATAGTAGAAACATAAAAAAATATTTTAAAAAGAATGATGTTATAATTATACTTCTGGGACTCTAGCCTAGGAAATTAATTTGGTTAAAGATTAATCCACAAAGATACTCAACAGTGTTATTAATTGCAAAAACTGAAAACAACTTAAATGCCTGAAAGTAAGGAAATACTATATAACCTGCTCATTTTCAATAATGGTAGATCTGTAAATGCCATCAAATGACTATAAAGAGATTCTAAAGCTCATAGATAATGCTGGAAAAATTAAAAAGCAGCACTTAAAATTGTTTGTAGGTAGAATTCAACTATGAAAAATTGATATAGAAAAGAAAACTGGAAGAGAATATACCACAATGAGAATTGTTATAGGGTTTTGAAAAAATTTTTTTATTTGTTTATGGTGACATTGGTTAATGAAATCCAATAAGTTTCAGCTGTACACTTTTAACAGTAAGGCACATATATATATTTATACTGTGTGTTCACTTCTCATCATTAGATTTCTTTTTGTTACCACATATTTGACCCCTTTACCCCATCTTCCTCCTCCTTCTCCACCTCCTACCCTCTAGTTATAGGGTTTTGAGTCTTTTTATGAATTTGGCTAATTTTCATTCATCTATTCTTTGCAGTTTTCTACAATTTTTAATTTAATACATGTTTATTGGGTTTTTCTTCTAGGCCATACCCTACTCTAGGTGTTGAGGATATGATAGTAGATAAGACAGGAAAAGATCCCTGTCTTCGTGGCATTTTCATTCTAGTAGGACTGATACATTAAATAAGCTAATTACGGATTGCAATAAGTACCAGGAAGAATGGTGAGCAGATCCTTTGTCAAGGGTAGTCTGTGAAGATTTGTCTTGGTGACTGACATCTGAACTGAGACCTGAAGAATTAGAAGGAAAGAAAGAGCATAACAGGCAAAGGGAACAGCCAGAGCAAGTGCCGTGAGGTGGGAAAGAACTTGTTATTTAGAACTATAAAAAGGAGATCAGTGTGTCTGGGGAGCTGAGTTATAAGAAATGAGGTTCAAGAAGTAGGAAAAACCATTAGGTCATAATAATGATTGTGGATTTTATTTTATTCTAAATGTAATCAGAATCTATTGAGTATTGCTCTTCTTCTAAGCAGAAGACAATAAAATTCAAGATAGAGGGAACAGTTTGATGAGGAATCACTTAGGCTGCACATGAAAAAAAAGAAAAAAAACTTCTTAAATTCAGTATGAATTATATGCAAGGGCAACAGAAGAAATGTGTCCTGTGATTAGGGACACTTGTTTCTTTGACATGATGCTTTTTAGGGTGAGAGACCCTAAACAGGGTCATTTTATTCCTTACATGGCTATAGTCAAAGTCTAAAGTTGTTATCATGTATATATTGTGATTGAGGGATTAGGCAAGAGTCTGAATGTCTAGCCCAACTAAGAAAGGCTGTGAACTCTCCCTCTACATCCCTGTATTATTGTGCTGATATTGGAAAGAACATTAGATTCTCATATGATCAATGTTTGTCAAGATAAATAATCTTCAATATCAACTGGTGAAGTTTTGTTGGATTATAAACTGGTAGGATCCTTTCACCCACTGAAATATCAGTTTGTAAATTTGGAGTGCAAACCTGACCTTCGGGTGATCATAATTCTAACCCCAGCTTTCTCTTTTTATCTATCTTAGATAAGATAACCCAAAAGTTACTTATATTGAGAAATGTGATGTGAGCTCAAAACAACAGAGGGCTGTTAAACTGGAGGGGTCTTTAGAAATCTTCTAATCTATCTCCTGATCTTATGATATTTTAGATGAGGAATCTAAGATTTCGAGAGGTTGAGTCTTAGGTGATTTATGGTAGAGGTGGTGAGCTGAAACCTCAAGTTTTATGTAGTGCTGCTTTTGGACTGAAGACATTCAATATGGCTAGTACTACAATCCAAAATGTGCTGGACTCTTCCTAAATTGAGCCCTGTAGTTGGAAGTGAGAGCAATTCTCCAGGACAGAATCCCTCCAGTTAGGGTGGTTCCATCCCTTCTGAGGTAGAAGAATGAAGTCCTCTTGAACAGGGAACATAATTGCCACTTTGCACAGAGGGACAATTCTCCTTTGTGCTGGGTATATTTCTGTATTTGTGGAGTTCTGAATTTCCTTGGATATTGCCTGGCAAATAGAATTTCTAAAAGTTGAATCTCTATTGAAAGCTCATTTGGCCCAAAAGTTTGCATTTATATTGCCCATATTTTTAATGCTATTTTCTCCCTCTATTCTGTTTTTTCCTTAGTATTAAAAAAGAAAAATGCTTTTAAATGACCACATGACAAGTAAACATAGTTTTGAAAAGAATAGAAAAGGAAAACAGATCTTTGTCGGATTTTCTTTGCCCCTCCCTGTCTGCCTTTGCCTCACATACACTATTACTAGTTGTCCCTGCTTCTTTCCTGTTGTCATACTTTTCATATTCAGCACACTGATGAGTTTGGAATGTTGCTTTTCTTAACGCAAAAGCCTGCAAATGATGAAAAAATTGCATATTCAACAGGTCAAATTTAAGAGTTTTCTGAAATAAAAAAAAATATTTTGTGTTTAATTGCCTGCTCTAAAATTAGGGAAATTGAATCAACTAATGCCTTGAAAAGAAGAAAGCATATGGGTCAGAAATTAATGTAACACACTGGTCAAATGATATTTTATCATATAGAACCAAAATATGGGAAACCTAGGAAATATAAAACCAACTTATTGAAAATTATATCTAATTAAAAATTATTAATATTTCTCAAGCAAATATTTGGCTTTTTAATAACATGTAAATGCAAATTGATAAATTTTTTGTGGTCTTATAGTTTTCACATTTCTGGACACCATAGTGTGCTTGCCACCACATGTAAATATGGGTGAAAATTTATTTTCTGGTGGATTAGGGAAGTGCACATCCTTTGGTTTCATGTGGGTAACAGATGTCTTGTGGGTAACAGATGTCTTGGCTTTTACAGACTAATTGGCAATTGGGGGAAAGGGGATAATTAAAGGGGTGGGAGGAGACACAGGGAAAGTGCAGTCTTCCTTATGGGGAAAAATCTAATAGAGCTCCTTATTACGGGTAATTACCCCCTTCTTCAACTTCATTTGCTATCTCTTTCCTTATGACTCAAGTACAATACAATGGGAAAGTATAAAATAAAGAAGCATCAGGCTGGACTACTGTGTGCTAACAACCAGATTTATCCTGTCATGGAATAGTCTAGGATAATCGACTCATTTAAAAGCAGTTTTTAAAAAAACAAAATATGAAAGCATAAGTCTTATCACTAATGGCAGCTTATATTTTAATTGGCAGCACAAGGATTCTACATTGAGGATGGTTGACATAAATCTTGTTTAATTATATACCCAATGTGACCATAAAGTGCATCGGTGGGGAATGAAAAATGCAAGGCTGAATATGCTGTATGTTAGATATATATCTTTGGCTTTTTAGCTTGTTGTTTGTTTTCTGTTAGTGCTATAGTACTGCCAACTGACCTGGAATAAATAACATTTAGCAGATGTTTGAAGGCATTATCATCAACAAATTTTCAATTTTGTCAGTGTTTTCCATTGCGCAACATTTAAAGTAAGGTGTCATTTACTGTGTCTTAACTGTATCACCTAGGTCTATATTACTCTTCTGATTGATAACCTTTAAAGTAAAGGAAATTTTTATGGCCTGTTAGTCAGTGAGCATTCATATTATTTCTTGATGAGAACTATTATGCAATCATTTTTATAAGGAGCTACTAGAGAGAAAGTACCAGGTTAGGTACTTAGAAACTTACACTTAACACAAAACTCAGACAACCTGAAAAATAAGATTATTTATGCTTGATACAAGGCACATGCTATTAACTTTTATTGGACCACCTGTATCCTCAGAAAATAGGTTGGTAGAATTTGTTTAAAAAATATCAACTGTTTTAAAAGGTAATTAGGACAATTCAGATAAAGATCTCAATTGTTAATTATTAATATCTTTCTCCTGTCTTAGAATTACATTTTATTTATAATTATTAGCAACTGGTGAGGTGGAAGAATGGTTTCTGTACCCATTTTTTTTTTAAATATCAGTTTTGGTAGGATAAAAACAACCTTGCTTGAGTAGTCTAATGACCACATTAATTCAGTCACTTGATCTTTTTGAGCCTCATTTAATTATCAATAAAACGGAGATAGTGACAGGTGACTCCCACAGTTTAACTGGGAATTGTACGCAATGGTAAACACATGAGAAACTAACATATGTTTAGTTGAGTACTTTATGGTTATCTTCACTCAGTGGGTCCATTTTCTTTAGTTGCCTTGGTTTCCAGGTTAGGCTTCTCTGGAAATAGAAAATTTAAGAGGACTCCAATGAGGAGTTGAGTAGCAAATGGTTTGAGATTGTGTGTCAGCAGAGTTATTCTTCCCTACTTCAGCCCCTTAAAATATGAGATCGAAGAATAACTATAATGGAGTCAGTTTCTTAATGTCAAATAATTTTCCATATTTTGTAATTGTGAAAATCAATAAATTGTAAATTCATGGATTTATAAATGTTGGCACCACATGAAACTTCAAGATTTCTGGACCCACTGCTCTCCCCCCAGTTTATTTCCCATTTACAGAGGAAGGCACCGAGACCCTGTAAGGTTAAATATCTTCTCATAGTCAATTGGCAAGTGAGTGACAGAGCTAGGACCAGGAACTTCATCTTTTCCTGAACTTTATCTGGACCATGACCAGCCACCACTCTGCTGTGTAACTGTCTAGGTTTTAGCCTGGACCATTAAAAGAATGAGAACACTGAAGTCACTGGGAAAAGCAGAAAGACATGCATTTCTTTGTTATGCCTTTTAAATCTTTTAAATGGTCTGTGTACCCTAGTTCATTCAGTCATTCCTTTATGGATTACAAATATATTTTGATTGTTTACATAGAACAACCAGCTTTATCCAACTCCAATAGAAGACAGTCATTAACATTAACATAGTATTTGCTATGTACCAGGCATTGTTTTGAGGACTTTACACAGATTAACTAATTTATTTTTTACAATAACACTATGAGGAGGTATATTCTTCTTATCTTTCATATAAGGAAATGGAGGCACAGAGGGGCCAAGTAATGCCCAAGATTACAAAGCTAGTATAACCAGGATTTGAAGGTCTTTGTTAGGTTGGAATTGGAAGATGCTAAGGAGAGAGAGCTTTCACTTTCAGAAGATATCTGGGTGGATGGATCCTTATTATATAAACTGTCTTTTATGCAAGAAAACTGACTTAAAATTTACATCGCCTAGATTTTATACATCAGCTTTTACTGGATTCCAATCAATCTAGATTATAAGATTCTACTCTAGCACATAAATATCAACATCAGGGGATATTTATTTATATTGATTGCCATTGGAATAGAAGAATGAGCTATTATGCTTGGTCAAATGTTGATAACAAAACAGTATTATATTATTATATGATTGTATTTCTTTTAACATAGAAATAAAAATGTTTGAGGATGATATTTTACTGGTCAAGAAAAATTATCAAAAAAGAAATAATTTCTATTAATTAATATGCAATTTGTTCTTTATTACTCACCCAGATATACAGGAATATTGTTCATATTTGCTTTTGTATTGGTATATAAAGTTGAATATGAAAATTGCCATTTATATATCAAATATTTTACAGGTATAAAATCAGCTGCAATTTAACTAGTAATTTAAAGACTTTAACTTGAGAAAAAATGACTGGATGGTAAAATTTTGGACATTCAGATAATTGTAGGTGGCAGTTATGTTTTAAGAAGAAGTTCATTAAAGTAATACAAAAGGCTATTCCATTTGAGAACAATATGATTAAACAAAATTTAAGTAAATTACCTACAACTACTGGACTTTTCATGTTGACAGATATTTTACATTAGACCAGAAGTACTGCACCACTTTGAACATGTGAGTTAATGAGAGGTGAGTGTGTGTGTGTGTGTGTATGTGTGTGTGGAGTGATAAGTGGAGAATGTGGAGGAAACTTATGAAGAGAATAGATTAAATTTAGCAAAATCTAATTTTTGAAAGTTTTATTATTCTAGATATATAAAATTTTACAATTGATGTTTTGCTTTATTGAATACATGTATTCATTAAAGAAAATTGCTGATAGATCATGGTCTATGTTCAAAAAAACCTCTCATTCTAAGATGCTTTCCTTATTGAAGAGGGAGACATGTAATGGCTCATCAGTGTCTTAAAGGTACCACGACAATAATGATAATGTTAAAATATCACAGAATATACAACATGTAAAGAATCATATTATTTTTTATTAGAGCTGTGAATATCAGTGGTTAGGTTTGTGTTTAGCACATTCACTTAGAAGTTTAAAGGAGAAAGGGTAAACGAAAAGAATACACTGCACTGTTTGGTTACACTCCTGCTGAAACCACATTAAATGTTCTACAAGTGATGCCAGATAGTACTCTGTGGTTGCCGTGTTACTGTATCCTAGTGTTTCATAGAAACTATTGATTTAGGAATGAACTGATCAAGCTTAAGAAGGAAGGATTTAGACCATAGATGAGAAAATTGTTTAAAAATGTAATAGCAACTGAATAAATTCACAAAAATTCAAGCAAAGTAAATGATTGAGCAACCTATTTAACAAAACACATGACTGAGGGAGGAACAGCATTAGCATGTGTTTATCCAGTGCTGTTTATTTAAATCCTCCCTCAATTTTCATTAGATTGAATTTCTGCACTCAAATATTATAAAACAAATTTGTATGATATCTTTTGTACATTAAAGCTTTTTGCCTTACACTTTCCAGGACTGAAGTGTGTATGTCTTTTGTGTGACTCTTCAAACTTCACCTGCCAAACTGAAGGAGCATGCTGGGCTTCAGTTATGCTAACCAATGGAAAAGAGCAGGTGACCAAGTCCTGTGTCTCTCTCCCAGAATTAAATGCTCAAGTCTTCTGTCATAGCTCCAACAATGTCACCAAAACTGAATGCTGCTTCACAGATTTCTGCAACAACATAACACTGCACCTTCCAACAGGTAAGGGGTTTACCTTTGTTCATTCCAATTTAATTTTATTCTTGGGAAATCATAAGCCTGATGGATATTAACCTGTTTTATGTTTTAAATAAGAAAACTTGTTTTACAGTTCTCTCTCTCACTTTTTTTTTTTTTTGTGGGGAGGGGGCTGGAAATATTCTCTAGAGCCTAGCTAAGGTTTTTTTTTTTTTTTTTAAATTGCACAAGACTGTCAAAACATTGACGTCATCATTAAAATTCTGAAGAAATTTGTCCACATGAAATGTATTTTTGGAAGTGATTAGTGAACCTAAAGTAAAATATATATTTTTATGGATTATTTTAAAAGAAGTACGTTGGAATGTATACCAATAAGAAAAAAAGAAAAAGAGCAAAACTAAAAATAATAGATTCTCAACTTTTATGGAGACAGATTTTTTTTTTACGGATACCTTCTGCTTAGCTTCTTTACCCACACTCAAGATGAGAACACTCATTAGCAGAAAGACAGAGGTAGAATGGAATTTGACCCTTCATTATTGTTCAGATATGTTCCTGTCTTTCCCTCAATTTAATGGTAGTTATTTCAATTTACATAAGACTGAAAACCTTAATCTCACCTTTAATCAGTAATTTGGAATCTGAAACTTTGGGGGATATTAAAGAGTAAGTAATTCAAATTAAAAACTAACTTTTGACATGAAAATGTTAAGTTAGTGAATCTTCTTCAATATTCATTTATACAGTAATAATTCATTGTTTATTGATGTGCTACTGTCTATACACAGATCCATACTCTTCATTATAAATTAACATTTTAAGGTACTGTTATCCAATCTCAGGTGTTCATATGTCACCATATCCATATTTCATTATAGTATTTTAACCTACTTTTAAAGTAAATTAGCTGCCTCTTTTTTTTTTAATCAAAGAACATTTATTTTATGCAGAACCTTGGAATCATTACCAGAAATGAAAAATAGTTTACTTGCCCTAAATAGAAGATAATGACATAAATAAGCACAAAACATTTCTACTGCATTTCAATTATGTATTTTGTATTTTTAAATAGAGAATAAAGAAGCATTAAGGACATACTAGTATGAAATGAGGTTTTTTGATACCTAATCAGAAAAACTAAGAGAACTAAAGAAGAAATCATCATGTGATTCAGTGTTATTTACTATCATGTTTGGTTTTCCATTCCAATTCATCTCAAGAATCCTTAAAATAATGTTATGTATCACTGCTGGTACTTGTCCAACTCTTTGGAAAACACTATTCTGAGGCATTACGTACATATCGCAACCTCAGAAGACATACTTGGCGTATTTCATGCCTCAACACTACTTGCAGTCTTTCTTTTTGGACCACACTTATTCTCTGTCTCAGATTCCATAGATTCCTTGGTTTGGTAGTGATCTGATATCTATTCTGGACACCCTAAAGTGAAGGCTCTCTATATTTGATGCTTGTCTTACCCATGACCAAGATTCAAAAAATTAAAGAGGGAAAAGAAGTCTCCTCATTAGTATGTGACAGTGGCCCCTTTAATATCTTCTCAATAATGAATTATACACAAGACCACATTCTACCAGTCATTAGCAGTAAAAGACAGTATTTTGACTGCAACAAATGGACTTTAAGGACCCAGCAGTTCATATGCAGGTGGGCAAGTTAGAGGTAGTTAATGCTGCTGGAATGTAGGGCCTTCCCAGCTCAACTATAAACTCAGCCTAACTACTAAGTAGACTATTCTAGTCTCAAGTCTAGTCGGAAACCAGACTTTCCTTTTTTAAAAACCAATTTTATTGAAGTATAAGTCAGATATAATGAAGCACGCACATTTGAAATGGACCATTTGATGAGTTTTGACACACACATGCACCTACGTAACCACTACCACATTTCCATTACTCCATGATGATCTGTCAGTCCCCACTTTCATTAGCGCTGGATGACCGATCTATTTCTCATCGCTGTAGATTAGATTTATTTTTCCTAGAGTTTCACATAAATGGAGTTCAATGGAACATATTATTTTGCCTTTGGTTGCTTTCACTCAGCATGTTTTTGAGATTTATTCATGTTGAGTGTATTAGTAGCTTGTTTTTTAAAATCTATGGTTAATAGCCCACTGTATGACTATATTGCAGTCATTTTTTGTTTGTTATTTGTTTTTTTATCTATTTATTCATTGATGGGCAATTAGGTTTTTTACATTTTGGCACTGTTATTAACAATAAGCTACTCTGAACATTCATGTGCAAGTCTTTAGATATGTTTTCATTTCTCTTGAGAAAATAACCTAAGAGTGGAATTGCAGGATTATATATAAATATATTCTCCCAAATAGTTTTCAAACTGCTTATACCATTTCACATCCACAGCAGAAATGTATAATAGTTCTAGTTAGTGCATATTCTTGCCAACACTTGGTACAATCATTTTTTTTTTTTAATGTTAGCATTCAAGTGATTGAATAGTGGTATTTTATTGCAGTTTTAATTTTCATTTCCCTGATAGCTAATAATGTTTAATTTTTTTACATATGCATCTAGGACATTTATGTATCTTCCTTTATAAATTGTCAAATATTTTGCACATGTAAAAAATTGTGTTACCTTATGGTTGAATTTAACAATTCTTTATGTAGTCTGAATATGTCCTTTCTCAAATGTGTATATTATGGCTGTTTTCTCCTATTCTGTGGATTGCTATCTGGTTTTCTTGAAGGTGTCTTTTGCAGAGCAGGAGATTAAAATTTGATGAAGTCTATTTTATTTTTAAATTTTTATCATGGTTCACTGTTTTATGTCTTAATTGAGGAGTCTTTATCCAAAGATAATAAATATATGTTTATGCTTTCTTTTATAAATTTTAACATTTTAGATTTTTACATTTTAGGTCTATGTTCAGTTGTACCTCAACTTTTGTAATTTTATAAGGTTAAAGTGGAGTTTTATTTTTTCTGAATGGATACAAAATTTTTCCAGTATAATTTATTAAGAAATATTTCCTTGCAATTACCCTGGCACTTTGAAAATAAAGTGATCATATATATGTGGATATATTTCTGGCCTCTTCTGTTCGAGTGTTTTATATGTCTATACTTATTAAGTATTAAAATTAGGTCTTATGACCCCTTCAAGTTTTTTTTTTCCAAAATTGATTAGGCTATTTAAGTCCTTTGCTTATACTTTAGAATCAGCTTGACAATTTTTATAAAACATATGCCGAGATTTTGATTAGATTGAGTTGAATGTATACAATAATTTAGAGAAAACAGTCATGTTAACAACAATAAATATTTTGATCAATGAACGCACTATGTTTTTCCATTTACTTGTTTTTTCTTTAATTACTCTTAGTGGTGTTTTGTAGTTATCAGAGAACAGGTCTTGTACATATTTCATTGAATTTGTCTCTTAAGTATTGAATATTTTTG
Organism: Eidolon dupreanum; assembly: GCA_028627145.1. Taxonomy (NCBI): domain Eukaryota; kingdom Metazoa; phylum Chordata; class Mammalia; order Chiroptera; family Pteropodidae; genus Eidolon; species Eidolon dupreanum. Next base: position 113,071,008 of record CM053503.1, on the reverse strand, counting down.
GATGCTATTGTGAATGGTATTTTATTTTTAAGGGATAAAACTCCATAGACAGAGTGCGGTCTCCTCTCAGAGGCAGAGAGTGAGAGAGATAGTGAGAGAGACAGTGAAAGAGACAGCGAGAGAGGGACAGAATAAAGGCACTGAGAAAGTCCATGAATGGTATTTTAATATCTCAATTTCTAAATGTTAATTGCTAATATATAAAAATTAATTTTTTAGATCCACCTTATTTTCTATAAGCTTGCCAAAATAACTTATATTAGTTCTAGTAGCTTTTTTTTACTGGATTTTTTGGGGGGGCATTTTTACGTAGACAATCATCTGTGAATATGGACAGTTTTACATTTTCCATTCATATATTACTTATAACAAGAAGATATGTGTTGTCTAGCCAGTAATTAATATCTACAAAAACATTCTATGTGATATTTAATTGAATTCAAATTTCTTTTCTTAAAGTAAGAATGTATTTGACACAGCAATTGCACTTCTGGATATTTATCCAAAGAAAACCAAAACAATTATTCGTAAAGATCTATGCACTCCAATATTCATGGCGGCACAATCTACAATAGCCAAGCTATGGAAGCAACCTAAATGCCCATCAACAGTTGATTGGATAAAAAAATTATGGTTCATATATACAATGGAATATTACTCAGCCATAAAAAAAAAATGAAATCCTACCATTTGCAATGACAATGGATGGACCTAGAGGTTTTTATGTTGAGTGAAATAAATCAGACAAAGATAAATACCATATGACTTCACTTACATGCAGTATCTAAGAAACAAAAAAAAAAACAAACTAATCAAAAACAGACTTACAAATATAGTGGACAATTTCATGACAGAGAGGTTGGGGAATTTGGGGGGCTGGGAGAATGGGGCGAAGGGTTAAAGAAGTACAAATTAGTAGTTGATAGTTGGGCATGGGGATAGGAAGCACAGCAGAGGGAGTGCAGTTAGCATTAATATGATGGCTAGGTGGAGGGCCAAGGGAGGGAGAGTGCAATTGGGGGGATCATTTTATGAACTATATAGATGTCTAACCAATGTACTGTATACTTGAAACTAATTTAAATAAATAAATTTTAAAAAAGGTAAGAAAGTGTTTCATTTAGTGACATTTTATGGTAAATTGGCATTAAAGTGAATAGGACTGCATGTGTAGTCATCTCGTGGCAGGGTGTTCTCTCAGTGAAGCAGCGCTGAATCGTTATTAGCTGTATTTGGAACATCAGCTATTTGGAGAGGCGTTGGGAACCTCTAGGTTGAACACTGACACAGCCAGTGCCAAGAACTCCATTGTTTTCATGTCATCAGTGAATGTGATGGCTATCCCCTGCTCTGCCTAGTAGGAATTTATCAATTTTAAATATGAGCGCATATATGTAAAATATGTGAGTGCTCTGATAGTGTGACATTCTACTGTACTAATACTCTGCATCACTTTCATGGGCAAAAGAAAGAAAGGTTGTGAGGTGACCAGAATAGATTGGAGAAAATCTGAGAGTTCCCTTTGAGGTTCCAACTGAAAGCCAAGTGGATACTTGCCTTCTCGGCTCATTCATTCATCACCCCAGACTGTGGGGCCATTTCTGGATAGCTGTCTTGATGCAAGTGTGGCAACTCTTATCATATTTCAGCTGGCCCTCTTGTGTCCTAGATCCTGTATATAATGATTGGGCTCTTGCTTCATTTTTTTGTGACAAAGTTCCTGCCTTGATATAGCCCATGACATTTTTCTCTCCTATCCTCTCCCTGCAGGTTCCCTAGTAACCTGGCAACTGGAGAACGGTGGGCACTCACTCTTACCCTCCTAAAAATCCTCTTATGTGTTTGCCTATTAACTCCTAAAGTTTTAGACTAGTGACTTTCATAAATGTTTCCACTGTGACACACAGAAAGACAATAAATTTTACATAATTTCTCTAATTTCTCTCAACCTGCATTCACACACAACCAAAAGAATTTTACAAAATATTCTTACCCTTAAAACGTGTGAGGTACTCTATGCTCTTTCATTAAATAAAAATATTGCTCAGACCCCACTAATAGATTATGTTTGCAGTTTAAGAAACACCATTTTAGTTAATATTTAAAATGTAGTGATTTTAAATGGAGCAAGGACATTATTTTAATTTACTATTAAAAATCTATTACGAATCTAATTACTATTTTAATTTCGAATGTTTTTCTTTTAAATGGCCTTTTGAAAAACCTTCTTTCCATTCATTTTTAATACTAAGTTGGATTAGATTTGTCTAATTAATTCAGATCTTTGTAAATAATATTTGATTTAGAGCCTATTAAATTCAGTCACTTGCCCTTAAAAAAATTCTTTGACACTGCATGTGGGTTTAATTTTTAGGAGTTAAGTTTTTTGATAAAGTTAATTTTATAGCTTTGTAGAAATATAATATTAGAAAACTTACTTCTTTTCCTGAAACATATTGAAGTAGATATCTTTGATGCCACTGGAGTAACCTTCCAAGTTCAACTATTATCATAAATATTTAGAGGGTTTTTTCTATGTAAAACTTGAAAGACAACAGTTTTTACAAGTAGCCATTTATTTGCTTAGTGCTTTGAGTTCATATCTCTACTAACAGCAAATACATTATTATTTTCTCAAAACAAATATAGTACTGAATATTTCAAAGTTAAATATAGACTATGCAAATCAGTTAAATAAGAGAAACATATATACTTTATATAGTGTACCCTGTCTAATTTCTTCTTTCTGTTTATTTTTAAACCAGATAAGAATAGCTATCTTAAATTCCAAAAATATCTGCCCACCTTTCTAGATGCTACTTTTCTTGCTCTGACTCCAGTGAACTTTGATGTAGTATTCCTGGGCATCATCATATTTCCTGCACAGTAGCTCATGTAGATTGTCCACTTTCAGCTTCCTCTGAAATTAGGAGAGAAGCCATATTGGTGGGAAAAAATCACCTTAAAAAATAAACACATTCTTAACTCTTCAGGAATATTTCATTTTAAAAATAAAATATTTATTTATATAAATTAGTGTGTGTTTGGTGTGTTTGGGGAGATTCAGGTAGGGTAAACAAGCTAATAATGGGTGAAAAGTTCTATTAACATTGGAAGATGTTTTGGGTATGTGTCCCTATAGTGGGTCCTGTCTTTGAGTTGTCTAATAAATTCCTATTAGTTTTTCTCACAGTTCCTTCACTGATTTTGAGTAAGTTGGGCCTTCTGTATCTATTCTCCATGCCACTTAAACTCTTTATTCCCATATTTAAATCTGATAATTTTAGTATCTATAGCTTTCGTGAGTTCTAATGTGCTGTTTTTGATTCTGCTGACTCATATTCTTAGTCGTTACTTTCCTTGTGTGTATTTTTGCGATTTTTGATTGTGAGCTTGTGTTTTAGGGAATCATATCTGGATGAAACTTTTGAAGCCTTTGTTTAAAATGTGTTCTTCTAGAGAAGATTTACATTAGTCTCTGTCAGGTATCCAAGAGTGATGTTTTGATTTTTTTTTTTGGCCAAAATATAGCATGAATTCTGTCTCTAAGCCTGCCTATATTGGTACACACTTGTGGTAAGGAATTCTTGAAGATAATTTTATTTTTCTCTACTCCAGTCAAGTTGAGACAGACAAATACACACTCTTTCCCTGCAGAATACTTTGTTTTGTTTTGTTTCCAATGTAATGCCATTCATAGTTGCCTGATTTGTACAAAAATCTCTAATCTGACATTTCACTATTTCAGGAGCCAGTTTTTATCTCCTGATCTTGTGATACAGTCTGGTAAACTGAGCACTTAACCACTAAGAACCAGCCAATGCCTCCAGGGTAAATAGCAGCCCTAGTACTCAGTCACCCTCTTGATTCACACTTTAATTTTGGCTGCTGAATACTTTTTTATTTTCCCACCAGCTTAATTATGTAATAGAAAAAAAGTTTTTTATTTATATTTTACTCAGCATTTTTGCTTGTGCTATACCAAGGAGGGTGTCTGTGGACATCTAAGTGTAACTCGGCAGAAATGGAAATTCCAGGACAGTTTATTTTTGAAATGGTGCTGGCATAATTATCTATCCATCTGGAGGAAAACAGGGCTGTACGACAGTGTCATACCATATATAAAAATAAATTACAGCTTGATTAAATATCTAATTGTGAAATATAAAGTGATTTAAATGTCAGAGGAAAATTTAGAAAAAAGATTTTATGACTATAGTATGGAAGCTGTTCTTGAATAAGATAGAAAATCCAACTGTTATAAAAGAAAAAGAGAGATGTAATTGAATACATGCAAACTAAAACAAAAATGAATAATAAAAGACAACATAAATAAAACCAAAGATAAATTAAGTATGAGATAGAAATAATTGTAGCATACATGACTGGAAAAATGGAACTATTTATAAAGTTGGTTCTATGATTTGTTAACAAGAGACTCACTAAAGTCACCAGCCTTCTTCCAGATTTCTTGTTATGTGAATCAGTGAACATTCTTTTTGTTTAAGACATTATCATCTAACTTTCTGATACTTTTATCTGATACTTTTTCCTCATGTGTGTCTTCTTTTTTCTAACAAGGAAAATGTTGGGTTTTGTTATTAGGGATGTCAAGATTCAAGGAAGACAAAAGTTAAGAAACATGTTTTGCCCAAATTGGGTTGTCTAATAGAAACCCCCATGCTTAGCAGAGATATCAAAGGTCTTTTTCATTATTGCAAGTTTAGATTAGATGTAAATTTATCTCCTCTAACCTCAGTGGGGAACCTTGGGCTTATTACTAAGCAGAGCAGGAAGAAAGAAAGATAGAACTAGAGAGACAGAGAAAGAGAGAGAGAGAGAGAGAGAGGAAAACAACAATATCAAACAATAATATCAAACTGTAAACATAGCCCAGCCATCACACATATTTTTGGCTTGAGTTTCCATTGCTTGAGTAGTACAGGGACTCTCCTGAAGAAGAACTTTCTTTCAGATAGTCTCAGACTATTAGTTCCAGCAGCTACCTGCCAGAAGAAAGTACAAACTCTCTAGAGGAAGGCACTTTACTCTTAGGCCTCAAAGACACAGAACAAAAATTTTTGCAAGGACGTGAACAGTACATAGTGAAGAATAAGCACCCCAAGCACACAGGGATAGAAGAAAGCATGAACATGAACCAGTAGAGAAGAGCACACAGCAGAAACATATAAAGGTTTCATATGTTAGAATTATTAGACAATAATTATACAGCAATTATTCTTTAAATTAAAAATAGACAAGTTCCAAAATATTTTTAGAAAATAAGAAATTGTAAAAAAGTAGCATATTTGAATATAACAGAAAAAACTTTCAAATATTAAAAATACAATAACAAAAATTTAAAAATGGGTAGGTTTAATAACAATGGGTATAAAAATAACTGAAGAGAGAATTAGGGATCTGAAATACAGGTCAGATGAAATTTTGTATGCAGTTTATAGAGACTACAGAATGGAAAATATGGAGGAGAGAATGACAAATAGAGGAAAGCATAAGAAAGTTTAACCTGTTCTTTTACATAATGATCCATAAAGAGAGAAGAGAAAGAATTGGGCAAAAATAGTATCTTCACAAATAATAGCTCAGAATTTTTCAGAATTGATGAACATCAATCTACAAATCCAAGAAATTCAGTGAATATGGAGAGGAAAAATAAAAACAAATTTTTAAACCTTGATATAGCATAGTAACACTACAGAACATTAAGGACAAAAGGGAGATGCTAAAAGTTGATGGACAGAAAGGTAAATGAAATTTAAAGGAGTTACAGAAGAACTGAGACTGTTTTAGTAGCAAAAAAGAGAAAAGTTAGAACTATATCTTCAATATTCTAAAGTAAAATAACTGATGACCTAGAATTCTATACCCAACAAAAATATCTTTAAAGAATGAAGTAAAGGAAATACATTTTCAAAGTAACAGAAAAAGGTGAGTTTAATATTATCACTCCTTGATAAAAGAAATTCTAAAGGTTATACTTAATGTGGAAAGAAACTAATATCAAAGTTCTAACATACAAAGAGGAAAGAAAAGCAAAGAAAGTGATAAATGTGTGAATAATTCTGAAGAACATTGATCTGTTGCAATAGTGTCTTGTGAGATTTTAAAAAACTTGATAAAATGATCATTCAATTTGAAAATAGCATATTATACATGTCAGAAGAGGATTAAATGAGTTAAAATTTTCTAGGGACCTTGTTTTGTCTAGAAGGGGAATAAAGATATTGTTCAGTTTTATGCTTTGAATGCACCTATTGTCATCTCTGAGTTAATTCTAAAAGAATAGACTGTGACTATGTTCCCTCTAATCCTACAATAGGTAAAAATGGAATAATAAAAACAGTCCAAAAGAAGGAAAAAGAGAGAGAGAAAGAGATAAGGAAACACACACAGATCTAACCTAAATTATCCAAATATGTCGGTAATACTTAAATGTAAATAATTTAACATAAATAGACTAAGCATTCCAGTTAAAAAACAAAGGTTATCATATGGGAGAAAAATCCAATTTAATGTTTTTTAAATATGTGTAAAATGAAAGTCTGTAGAAATATTAAAATTATTGTGATAGAAAAGATATACCATGCATATATTAGACAGACAAAAATGCTTATGTATTTATCTTAATAGCAAACAAAATAAACTTTAATACCAAAAAAAGATTAATAAAGGGTCACTTTATAATGATTCAAGTTTTATTTTACCAGGGATTCTTAATAAATTTCAAGTTCTGTGTACATAAGAACATGGGCTCAAAAATAAATAAAATATTTACAGATCTATAAGAAGATATAGAGAAGTCCACAATTTCAAAAAGAGATTTTAATAAGTCACTGTGTTGGTTATTGATACAAGTACATTAAAAAAAAATTAGGCTGTATAAGGTTGAAATAACATGATTTATGAGCAGCCTAATTTTTAGAAAATTATAATTTACCAAACCTGAACAGTATTGTGACATTAAAGATCTTGAATTAGTAGTTTTTAAAAAAGGTAATAAAAATATTTTTATAAAGAAAATTTTAAAGTCCAAGAGCCTCTACCAGAAAATTCTGCTAAATTTCCAGAAACAGATCATTCTTATACTTCTTTCAAAACATAGACAAAAAGGAAACAGTCCTTAACTAATTTTATGTATAACCTTGATATTGAAACACAACAAAGACAGTATGAAAAAAGAAATTACAAGTCATTTTCATTCATGAACATGTATGTAAATATTTCAACTTCAACCTGGAACCATATAGGAAAAGGGGTTCTGGGAACCACAGTATGAGGGCAAGGAAATGATTATTCTCCAAATCAAGATAATGTTTACCCTGGGGGAAGGGATAAGGTTGTGATAATATGAGGTTATCTCAGAGTGGGGTTAAAGGACAGTGGGAGATGAGGGGAGTGATGATGCATTGACATTTATAATTATTTCTATGCTATACTTATATCTCTACACTTAACCTATATACTGTATGTACTTTTCTGTGTATTCATTATATTTCACAATAATAAAAAAGAAGAAAACCCATTGTTTCAAAGTAATCTTTGAGTATAGTAAATTTATGGAAGTTATACATTCTATTAACACCTGGAGTTGGTATTAGAGAGCTAACAGGGTAGGGACATTATATAACCCTTTTCTTATAAATTCTTATACTGCCTGATTTGTTTAGTTGCATTTATGTTATTTTTCTAATGAAAAAAATTCCATTGATCAGAGTTTACTATGACTATAAATAAGCATTTCAAAGACATCTAGTTTCCTACAATACCCATCTAGTAGCAGAACCTAGACTTTTAGCTCTTTGCATGGCTGTCCACCTAACAGACAGTATTTTCAGTTACTCTTGCCGGTAAGTGTGGCTGTGTAACTGAGTTCAGGCTAATGAGATGAGTGACAGTGTTTTGGAGGACTTTGGAGAAGATTCATTAAAATAGAACTGGCACATTCTTATGCCATCCTCCATCACACTGCCTGGAAGTAAAGTATAGAGTTTCATCAGCTGCCTTGGACCAAGATGATAATGGTTACACTATGGGGATGGCAACAAGAGACTTGCAAGGAGCCTGACTGAACACTTCATGGAGCCATGTTGCCAACACTGGACTACTCATCTTCAAATTCCTTTACATGAAAGAGAAAAAAAACGTGTTTGGTTTCCTGTTATTTGTAGCTAAACTCATTTCTAATGAATATAGAAATAGCAAACAAGTCATCCAGAGTTCTACCCGTTTTTTATAGCTGGCTCACAGACAGGTTTTGTTTGATTTACGTAGTTTCTGGAAAAGGACAGTGAATTTATTTATGTTAAAAGTTAAGAGCCTTAATATAAAAATCCAGATGTCTGGCTTATCTTGAAGAAACAGAAGTTTTGGCATTTTTCAAGGTCTCCCTCTTTGTTATCAGTTGGCTGAAGCTGATGTGAGTGACTCTTCCTTCTTCATTCATTCATTCAATATTGAGCATATACCCACTGGCCTAGAGTTCTCACTGTAATAGTTTAGTATATTTTCTATTTAAGTATAGTTGAGTTATTCTGTCTAATACAATTTTACATCTTCTCTCCCTTATTATTAAAACATATTACTTTTCCCATGTGAAGGATTTACATTTTGTTGCTTGATTCTTTCATGGCTGGATTACATTTCATTTTGTAACAAATGATTTCTGGTGACTCTAGGTGATATCTGAGACATGCTCAGAGAAATAGTAATGTCAAAGAGCATCAAGGGCACTCTAAAATTGTCTATGAAAATTCATCCAGGATAAGATCAGGAAACCTAGGCTAGAGAAGCTAGTTATTTATAGGGTTAATTTTGATAGGCACTCCTATTTGGCTCATACTTGCACTAAATTACTATCCTTCATATGGAAATAGACTATTCAACAAAATATTGAAGTTCCAGGTATCTTTGTTCCCATTTTGCTACCAAAACATGCAGTGCTTGAAAGGGTAAGTGTAGTAGTAATTTCTGATTTTTCCTTTCGGATTTCAATATAGTATTTTAATTTGATTAAGTCAAATAATTAGTTTCAATAAAGAAAATATATGCACAGCATTAAAACGTAGTTGCTTCATTAACCTCAGTTTTTACTTTCCTGTTCTGTTCCTGGTGAACAATGCATATTGATTAGGCACATATCTAAATTAGACATCAATGTAAACCAAACTGAAGTACAATAAACTGGCAAAATATAAAACTTGAATTTATCAAAAATTAATAATTTTAAAGCATGTAGTATTCTTTTGGGAGTTTAAAAGTCCTGTTATTTTTATTTCTTCAAAAAAATCCACAGTGCTTTCTTAACTTTTATGGTTTTCTATTTTAAACATAAATTCATTGATCTAGTCAGTGTAAGGTGACATCTACATGCTGAGAAATGCTCATGGGTCCTCTTGTGGAATTGTTCCGTTACCACAAGAACAAATCCATTTATAGCTCATTCTCTAAGGATTCAGTGCACACCTGACAGGTGTGCCAGGTGGGTATTTATTTTTTTCTCCATAATCTGAAAGATACTATGATTTTTATATTTTGGAAAGTGCTATGAAATATAATCATACATAGAAGTCAAGCTTATGCTTTAAAAGTTTAATATAGGAAGATAGGAAGCATTTCTTATCTCAAGAAAGAAATATACTGATTTCAGTTTTGAAATTTTGTTTACAGGGATATAATGAGAAATGAAAAATAAAATTTATAGCCAATTCTAAACTGAGGATTTTACATTATGTAAGCCCTTACTCTCTCAGTTATGTCAATACTATTACCTATTTACTCAAATATTTTTGGGGTGATTATCATGTACAGGACATTGAGCTGGGTCAAAATAGGGTTATCTCTCATCAACCTTTTCCAAGTGGACAAACTGTTCTGTGTGAATGTATTAGCTGTGGGAGAAATTCTATCAGCATGAACTTTAAGACAGAGAAGTGTAACTTTTCCTTTGTCATCAATATTTTTAGTGCTTTCTCTGAACAAGGCTGTCTGCCATGAGCTGGGGAAGCAGAGATTTGTGATATGGATGCCATTTCCAAGGAGGTTTCTGTTTTCCCATGTAAAAGGTTTGCTTAAGGAAAAAAAACTAAAATATTCCTTGAGTAATTACTATCTCATTTCTTTACAGATGTGTGTCATTTGAGGATACATGTTTTGATGACAGCTTAAGAAGCTAATCTCTGAATGCATGCCCTAAGATTAAGAAAATGATAGAGCCAATTTAAATTCTTCTTCCTATGTTTTATCAATCTCACCTCTCCTTGAGTCAAAGTTCTTCATACCCCTTGTGCCAAAGATTATATTGTCCAATCTAATGTTCTCTTTCTTTAAAACAAATCTTTATTATCCTTAAATTCAGATGCTAGTGGACAAAAGAAGATTAGAAACTTCTCAGTGTTCCTCACATCCTTCCAGAAAACCAGCAGCACAAAGCAAACTATTCAGGAAATCTTTCTGTGTGCAGTGCTCCCTGCTTGTGATATACTCATGGAATCAGGCCAGATGAAGACAATGCATACAAATAGCCATTTATGGATTGAGTACTGAACAATGGAAGCACCCCCACCCCCGCCCGTAACTCATCTGATTCAGTTAAAAGGCAGAAATAATTCTCATGTTATTTCTGTCACTGTCACAGCCCAGTTGAATCTCTAGATTAGAAAATATTCTACTGTTGTTCAGTGCTTGAGGTTAATGTTGATCAAAAACAACCTGTTTGACATGATTATTCTCTATCTGTGAAAAAGGGAGACCATTTGCTGCTGCCTATAGTTGTGCATGTTGGAAGGATCTAACTGAATTAACTTCCAACTGGAATAGTCCTGATGACATTTATAAGGGTCACTGTGAAGAAATAGGAGGCTAGAACAAGCTCGGGGTGAGGAAGAGCTGCCTGCCATCAGTGAGTACAGAATTACATAGGCATGTTAGGCAAATAAAATGCCTTTGTGACTTAGCTCAGATCTGTTTTGCTTCACATGTGTGTACTTTACACATGTAACTGTAGTTACATATTCTTCTTAACTCCGACTTCGTTTGCTCTTACATAAATTTTTCTCCATATTTTTACTTGCAAAGTTGCTTTGGAATTGTTCCCTAGTTGGATCTTATATTCCTTAGTAGATTTTAAATTCCACAAGGATGTGGACCTTGCCCCACTTCTCTGGCCTCCCGCCTACTGAGTTATTTTTGGTGCAATATTATACAAACCAATCCATCTGGACCCAGTCTTTGAACCAATTTATTAAAGCAACAAGACACCAGTTAGAAATGTATTTTTATTGCTATCAAGCCAATGTTTGACATGATAATGATGATACCCCCATAGAAAGAAGCTTCAGAATGGCAGGTTAAAGGAGGTTCACCATGAAGATTTGGGCAATTTCTCATTACTAAGCATGTCACTCTGTTTTTGACAAAAGAAATTATTCCTGTTGAGCTAATTAATGAGATAGCTTTGAATGTCTATTGAGCTAATTAATGAGATAGCTTTGAGATAACGTATTCTCTCTTTTGTTTCAACTGCACATGTTATTTCCACATTTACCTCCAGAAATCTGTGAACTAAACATATGTCCTTTAATTGAAGTCACAGGTCCATGTCATAGAAGGTTTGTAGGACAGGCAGATGATCAGAACATCACCACATCATTCAGTTGACACTGCTGGTATTTCTTCCTGGTGCCAGTACAGAAACAGATGTAGCAGAAAGCATCTCAAGTGACATTGTCTTTTCGATTGGTTTATTACCGGAGAATATTTCAAAGCCACAAGCTGGAGAAAGAAATGCTTCCCTTTTTAAGAGGTGTAGGGAAGCAGTTGAAGATCTGATATGTCTACATTCATGGATTCAACCTTGCAAAATGGTATCTTTTCACTTGGAAAAAAACCTTTAATAAAAGGAAGTAGAGTGGTTTTAATGCTAAATTAGTCTGTGGTTTCTTTAGGAGGTGTTTTGAATCTGTTAAAATTTCTGTAGCTACTTGCTACAGCAACTTTTGGGAAGGATGCATTAACTTTGAAATGTTTCACAAAAAGGTACTTTGTCTGGATGAAGACCTTTTGTTTTGTTTTGTTTTGTTTTGTTTTGTTTTGTTTTGTTTTGCCTGAATGTTTTCAAACAGTTGTCTAGCTTGTACATATCTCTTCAGTTACTCTATCCTCAAAGAGTTTCTATACCTTGCTCCATTGTTATCCGAGTTTCTAGTCAGTTGAATGCCATTCAAATATTGTGAAGAAGAAATGGGTCTTTAAATTGAATATAGTTAATACAGTACAAGCTTTTGTGCCTATGGTCAATGTGAATTATTTGAAGTCATTGATCAAGTCCCTATCTCCACTTAGTTCTAAGGCATCTCTTCCTAATAGCACATACTAAGGAAATGTAAATTAATTAATTTGAAGGTTCTATAAATCTCATAAACATTAATAACTTTTCATACTTTAAATAAAGAAAGAGAAGAGGTCAGCAGGGGAAGAAACATGGGGATCGTGCCCACTTCTCATTTTTTTCTTTTTGTATTGAAGAGTTTGTGTCCCCTAAAGCCAGAAATAAGAAGTAGCAAGGAGGTAATGGGAGTAATAAAGTGTTTTGGAAGAAGCCGAGACATCTAAACTGGTACTGAATTTTATTTGAGCAGTGACAACGACCATTGATTTTCACCAACACCAGTTCCACTTTAGGTCTCTAGGAGAAGTTGCAAAATTCACAAAAGTAAGCTAAAAGAAATGTTCTTCCATTTCTCCTTCTCTCCTTCTTTCTTTCTTTCTTTGTTTTCTTTTTTTCCCTCTTATCTTACCTTCTTTCATTCTTTTGCCTTTCACATGACTCTCTCCAGTGATATAGAATCTTCCACCCCATTCAGGTCAAGTTCCCTACTCCCTGCCTGGTTAATACTTTTCCCCCCTGGGTTGTATTGGTTTAATATATTGTAGAACTTAAATAGAAAAGATATTTGTGAGGTAGGCTGTCACCCATTTGGGCTAGTGCTTTCTCTCTCTTTTTTTCCCATGCTCTTTTATTTAATTTACTAGGGAGTGAGATAACTTGAATTAGCAATGCAGCACTACTCAGATCTCACCTTGAGGATTAACATAGCCCCCCATGGAGCTACGTATTTCCTGGAGAATATATCTCTGTTGACACAGACAATCTCAAAAATTGGAAAATATCAAATAATAAGAGTTCTGTTATAATCAAAAATGTAAAACCTTCTAGAGAAATTCATATGCTCATCAGTGGTAACATTACATTATCTTCTTAACAACACTACTGTCTCCTACCAAGGCTCATGGGGTGTAGACTACAGTTTTTCTTCATTTATCTACTGTAGAGATTACAACCAACATTTGGTTTAGAAGATAGTTTTACAAATGTTTGTTTTAAAAATTGCTCAGTGTTTAAGTAGCTCTTTCTGGATGGTGTTACTAGCCTTTTATCTAGCTGAGTAAGCTTTTTTTTTTCTAATCTTTTCTTACTAATTCATATCAGTAAATTGGTTCACAAAAGAAGAAACATTGCCCATATGTAATAAACATCCCTGAGAGCAGTAGCCATCATTGGAGCAGTGCACTTTTATAGAGATTATTCTATTTTCAGGGTTGCTGACCTTTTGCCTCCTTATTGGTTGCCATGGTGATGATCTGAGCTCTGCTTAAGAGAGCTTTACTAAGATGAATGCAATCAATACGCTTTTTAACTGTAATGTTTATATAGATAGTTCCAAATAACATATATCAAAATAAAATTTAGCTGTATAAATGTATCTAATAGTTGAATTTTATTTTTAAGAACATGTTTACACAGATGTTTATATAAATTGTAAGTAATTAAGTACACTATGTGGTTTTCCTAGAATACCTTTATGAAGACATAAAAATATAGATACAATTGAAATGCAAATTTAAAAGCTTATAGTGAAATGGATAATAAAACTCTTTTATAAGCAAACTTGAGAAGTTATGGGTACCATAGTTAATGATTCTAAAGCAAAATCAATTTAGAGAACTCTTTTAGCACCTTGTCATAAGAAAGCTCACGGCCAAGCTCTTCTCATATGCATCTGTACAACTTCTAATAGTTTCAGAGGAATCCGGAAACGTTCAGAAGAAGGCAAGTTGGTGGTCTGCCAAAATTCACTAGACAAAGTAGAAGAGCATGGATTATGTTTGTTTCTAAAGTTCACTTAACATTTTTAAATCTTTCACTCACTGGTTGTAGATAGACTACTATTTTTAGGATTATAGTGAATCTTCTATGGATACACTTCGTTCTGTGGAATTTGATTCTTTTTCCTTTAGAATTAAATGATACTTGTTTTCAAATTATATTCATACATTCTCGTTGAAATAGTACAAGTAAAATGTAAATATATTTGATATACACACTCTATGATTGTCATTGCAAAGAAAGAAGTCTGAGGAATGGCTGAAATCACAAGGTCCATTATCACTGTAATTTGTCTAAACTCTAAGGTGTAGGTGTTACGCTATTGCTTTCTGTGCATTGTCTCTAATCCTCTCAGTAGCTTAAGCAGAACCAGCTGAGGGTGGAATGGGGAAGGGTGCAGTTTGCCCAAGGCGCAATAGCCACATGTAAACTTCTTTCTCCAAAACCTGCATTCTTCTACTTCTTGATGTTTGAGGACCTGGCTCCAGAATTCTGTTCCCTTATTCTATCAAATGCACACTAAATTTATTAAACACAAAAATCAACATCCCCGATGGTAGGACTTGGAAATAAAATTAAATTAATGTTCTGGCTGTCCATAGTGAATGAAAACAAAATGAACTATATGCTCATTTCAAGGGTCAAAATAACTTCTTTGAAAAACACAAGAAATAGCCATAATCATAGATTTTTTCATGTATCACTGTTTTTCTAATTAAAAAGATTTCTTAAATGCAAGATTAACTTTTAAAAATTTGGCTACTTGTGTTTTAAAATTAGAATGACAAATTATATCCTTATGTTATTTGGTTTCAATGATCATATTTATTTTTCTAAAACTAAAAATCTTATCCTTTACTTATTAACAATAAAAGAAATAAAAACTTTTAGTGATTCTGCTATTCAAGAGCTATTTATTGACCATCTACTATTGTAATCACTGGGATATAGTTGGGAACAAAGCAGGCAAAGTTCTTTTCACGAAGCATATGTTCTTTGGAGGAAATCAGATAATAGATAAATGAATATAAGATGTGCCAGGTGGCAATAAGATCCAGGGATTAAAATAAAACAGAAAGAGAGCATAGAGAATGAATGGGGAATGAGAAGGAAGGACTATTTTAGATAAGGTTGTCAGCTAAGACCATCATTTCCTGTCAGTTATTACATTCAGTTTCTACTTGGTCTCTTTGCTTTTATTCTTGTGCCCCTAGTATCTTCACATAGTAGCCACACTGAATATGAGTTAGATTATATATTTTGCCTCCTCAAAACCCTGCAACAACTTCTACTTAGAATTCACAGTCCTTCTTTACCTTACAAGACTCCATGTGATCTTTCTCTCTCTCTCTCTTTTTTTTTTTTTTGCCTTCCTTATTGCATTTCTATCCTTCTCATTTACTGCACTCTATGCACAAGTTATTTCTGAATATGCCAAGTAGGTCTCTATCTCTGGCCCCTAACACTTGCTGTTCTTCTGCTGGGCATAGGATGCCTTCTGTTGTTGCTCTCTGATGCCTCCCAGGTCGGCCTTCCATGACTATGCTATCTAAAACAGCATCTCACCATTTCTCCATCTCTTTCCTCTGCTTCGTTTTTCTTCATAGCACTTATTACCTCCTGATTTTGCATTGAATATATTAAATATAGGTACATGCAAACATAATACCACAAGAGCAGGGGTTGGGGCTCTTCCACTCACTACTGTACCTCCATACCCGGAATGGTGACAACATATTGTAAGAGCACAGTATTTACTTATGACATGAATGAATGAATGAATGTACTCTGAGAATGGACTGCTGAAAATGGGGAGAAAATTGTAGAAAAATGTCAACTGCTTGGAGGTTTTAAAAAGGACCCCTTGAACTAGTGCTTTTTATGATCCTAATTCCGACTCCTATTGTCACCTGGCATAACCATTCCTAGCTGCAGCCTAACCTCAGCTCCCTTTCCCCAGTTTTGCTTAGGACACAGAGAGTCTGCCAACTAATGTACGTGTACACTGTGTAGCTGTACACTACAGATGTGAAATTTTGGTGACTGCATTTCAAGTTTCTAAAATATTTTAAATGGGTTGATTTATGGTCATGTTCTTTCTTTTTTCCTTTTTTTTCCTTTTTTTCTTTTCTTTTTTACTGAAGCCTCACAAAATGCCCCAAAACTTGGACCCATGGAGCTGACTGTTGTTATTACTGTGCCAGTTTGCCTCCTGTTCGTAGCTGCAGTGCTGACAATATGGGCATGCCAAGGTCGACAGTGCACATACAGAAAGAAAAAGAGACAGAATGTGGAGGAGCCCCTCTCTGAGTGCAATCTGGTAAATGCTGGAAAAACTCTAAAAGATCTGATTTACGATGTGACTACCTCTGGATCCGGATCCGGTATGTGCCTGTGATCCATTTTTCAGTAAGAAAACTCTTATTTAAAAATTAAATAAAAAGAATTTTTTAAACAAAAAAGGGCCCCAATTATGAATTTCATCATTTAAAATACTTGATAGGGTATATGGTAAGTTCTGGTATAGAAACATGTTTTACAATTTGATGAAGAGAAAATACAGTCATGGCCTAAAGAATTAAGTCTTCCCATTTGGCTTTTGTGACTTTATGTATTCAGATGCTCATTTTGACATTCTTTCACAATTTATTTCTGAAGCAAAGAAGGAGTCTCTTCTTTCCTTTCTTCTCCATTATGATTAGTAATAATCACTGTTGCTCTCTTGGTAATGTTTCATGGGCACAAAAGAGTTACTGAATTTGAGGAGTTGAGTTCTGGAGGGGTAGAAACTAGTTACTCAAAATAATGTTCTTAAAGCACATTTGCTTGTGATTATGAAGGTCTTCAGAGTCTGTACGCACCCCTGGGACGTGTGAGCAAAGTTACCAGAGAGCTGACCTGAAATAAAAATCAAGAATATGTTCTTAAATCATAGAAATGAAAGATGAAAGGGAGCAACACAGCATTCCTGTGCTGGCTTTTGATGCTAAGGTTGTATGATAATTCTTTTCCCTTTTAATAGAATTCCAGAGCCTCTGGTAAAGCAACTCAGGTTTAAGTGATTAAATAACAGTATATTTAATCACTACCAGTTAATCTGAAGATGTTAGGTAGAAATGTGTATTTTAGAGTACCAGGCTGTTATGGCTTAAGTGAGCTTTTTTTCATAGTGCAAAACATCTAGAGCTTTTTGGGTTTCTGGCCACAAAGAAGAGTTTCTCTTGTAATCACCAATTCCCTAAAATGGCAGCAGGCTCCCTGCTCTCCTGTATGTCTCTGGAAATCCTGTCAGCATGTGGTGTTGCAGAATCACAAACTAGGGTAAGCCTAAGTGAGCCACTTCTGAAGCCCCTGCAGCCCCTCTTGCTTTAGAAGGATCATGAAGGATGATTATTACCCCAAACAGATTTTAAGTAACTCCCATGACCCTTAGGAACATCTAGGCAGACGCAATGAACATTGGCAGATGACAGAGGGGCGTTAGCATCTATATGAGCATTTACATTTGACATGATGCAGCCGTGGACTCACCAAAGAGTCCAGTAAAGAGAGGCCTAATCATGTCATCCAGAGGGCTCAAATGGTTTGCTGCTTCTGGGGGGCAAGATCACCTGCTCTCTCACTGACCAAAGTTTCAATGTTTACACTGTCACTGCACAAATTAGGTGGCATGTTTTCAAGGGAGGAATATTGGAAAAATGTCTCCAAACTGCAAAGTTTATAGAATTGAAATCCAAATTAAATTATTGGATAGAAAGCTGGCATTCTTCCTTTAAAAATAAAACTTGTTCAGATTCAGTACTCTTTTCTTACTTGAGATTACATTTTGGGGCCCACTGTGTCCTAATTTCTTGAATGCTGGCAACATTCTAGGCACATAATATGTGCATGGAGAGCTCTGATTTGTGCCAAGTTCTTTGAAACCTTATATAATTTCTTTATAAGGGTCAAGTGATTAAATAACCATCTATTTAATTACTACCAAAGCATTTCAGTTCATCTGGAGATGTTAGGTAGAAATGTGTATTTTGGAGTGACTCTTTGAATATACTTAATATGGGTTTTAAAATTCCTAAAGCATTTTCTTTTCCAATAAACATAATAGATATTTTACAACTGGAGACTGAATATTTAGTTTAAGAAAGCAGCCATGAGCCAGGGCATAACCTAAAAAAATTAACATTAAGTTTTTTCGTGCTTTTATGCAACTTTTAAACCCAAATCAGGATTTATTGACTGCTGGACTCCCTCCTCTTTAGATTATTCTAAGATTTCTCTTAAAATAAGTTGTATATATACCCAAGTGTGGATGATTTTTTTTAAATGAGCAATTTGAAAGAGTTTTAGGTGCTTTTTCCCTAAGTCAACTGCATGTGCTTAGCAGAGACCACTGGCTAAAAGTAAGTTATGGCGGCACTGCCTTTGATAATCAGAGATGGGTCTATTGGAAGCAAGGCTTCTGTCACAAAAGCTCACCCATGGGGAGGGAATCAGGTCGCTCTGCTTCCTCTCTGCTTCTCTTAATTGGCCAGTGACCTTAGATGAGAGGCAACTTTGTCAGATGTTGAGAAACCAAAATTGTGAAGCTTATCCTTGACCTGGTCAAGGACAAATTTCAAAGAGATATAATGCCTGCAAGAGAGGAAAATGAACTGATGTTTTACCAGGCTGTCTTTGAGAGTGGATTGTGTCTCAGGTGGCTTCCAAGAGACCGGGTAGCTTGCTGTTCTCCTCTTGTGTTATAGCACTTCTGACATTACTGAAAGGTGCCTTTCCATCAGACAGACATCGGCTTTTACAATCCTGGTATAAAAAATGTGAAACGAACCTACTGGGAGAAGCAAAGTCCATGTATCTTCAAATGAAATTTCTAAGTATATAACACAAGAATTAGATTATTTTGGGTGGTTGCTTTGAAAGACACTGAAGCAACTTTTACTGGGTTTTACTATCTCACCTTAATTGCTGTATTGAGTACTTTAGATAATGTCATCTTACCTTGTCCCTGGTCTGTGGCATTGATTGTGTGCTTGATCAATTTGCAGTTTGAAAACATTGGCTTATCCAGTTCTCTAGCTAAATATTGTTGCATTGTTGTTGGTAGAGGTTGTTGGCAGTGATGTTTTTGTGTTTGTATTGCAAGATGGGAGGGAGGAGAGAGATTGAGATTGCGATTTGGTCTAATAATTGTTAGTACAACTTTTATTGTGTGTAGTCAAGTAGTAAAATTGACTGTAGCCTACAAAAATAACCTATATAGTTTGCTGCTAGAAATCTTCCCAGCAGGGAAGGACTGCAGTCATATCCATTAAATGGTGAGAGAATAAGAGTTTGGACTGGAGACCAGTGTTTTAGTGGTAGGTCTGCCTCCTACTAGCAGGTTATTCCTGGGTGAGTCTTTCATTACTGTGGGGCCTCAATTTTCTCTTCTCTAAAATGATAAAGTTGAAGATGATCTCAGAAGAACTTTCTAGTTGTGGGGCTTTGTGACTAATTGTTGAGACCCATAATAGCAAATTTATAGTCTGTGCTTGTTTTGTCATAGTGGGTGGTTCTCATGACGATGAGAACATCTGAATAAACCGTGGCTCATTTCAGGAGCAGAGGCTTAATCCTGCAGGAGCTTACACAGTTGTTGCTATGAGGGCTTTCCAGCCATCTGAGTACAATGACAGCAACTAAACATGACTTTCTAGAATAAATTATACTGTAACTTTTTTATTTTCCTCTAATTATGAGTTATAACTACCCATTGTAGAAATTAAGAAAATGTACAAAATTAGAAAGAAGTATATCACAGTTTACCATTAAGCAGATATAGCAATCATAGCATTTAGTATATTTCGTTTTCAGTCTTTCCTGTGCATATTTTAATGCACTTATTTAGATGGATAGAATTTACTGTACTATTTACATTTAACATTGTAGCAAAAGTATTTTCCCATGTCACTAAGAAATACCTCTTCATAAGCAGCGTCATTATTATTGACTCTAAACAATTTGTCCTAACACATAATATTAAGGACAAACCATTATTGAGCATGTAATATACCAAATACTGTGCTAAGTCCTTAACATGTTTATTAATTCTCACATTATCCCTATGAGACAGGTAATATTATCATATCTCATTTTTCACACAAAGAAGCCAAAGCTCGGAAAAATTAAATGATTTGCCTATAGTTACCACATAGCACAGCTGAAATTTGAACCGAGGTCTTTCTTATCTGCGTTCTTAATCTCTGCATTATATTTAACATCTTTTTCTATTATCAGACACTTTTCCTTAATTTTCCTATAAATAATAATAATAATATCATAAACATTTTGACATAATTTCTTTTATATTTTGCATTAAATCTTTAGGATAAAATTCTATAGTGGAGTTATTTGTTCACAGAAATTAAACATTTCACATGCACTCAGAATATATTTTCTTTGACTTTTTCATTCCACAGAAAATATCCATTTGATATTTTTTATGACTGTACTTTGCTTTTAGTGTAACATGCTTACTTACCTCACTCGATTGTTGAATTTGATTCTTCACTTTTTAATTTTAATTTTTTTAATTCGCAAAACATTTTTCTACTTTCTCAGTAGTACTAGGGGCTTATATGTTATATTTTAGAGGCTAACAGCTTATTTTTTAATTAATTAATTTAAATTAGTTTCAAGAATACAATACATTGGTTAGACATCTATGTAGTTCATAAAACGATCCCCCCAATTGCTCCCTCCCTCCCCTGGCCCTCCACCTAGCCATCATATTAATGCTAACTGCATTCCCTCTGCCGTGTTCCCATTCCCCGTGACTAGCTATCAACTACTAATTTGTACTTCTTTTAACAGCATATTTTCTAAACCTTTGTCTATTTAGTAAGCTGATTGGCTTTCATGCACAAACCAGGGAGATTTGTAGCAGTTTTGGAAAATCAGATATCTGTGGCAGCAGGCTATGGTCAAGAAATTTTTACTTGTGAATGTGAGGAGAAAAATTCATAATAAAAATTTGGAATATTTTTTGAGCATGCTTTGACATTAAAGTTTGGTATAAAGGTGCTTATCTCTTCAAAATTGGTAAAGTCATTAAAATGATTAAATGTTTGCTTTTTAATGTGGAGATGATACTCATTCTGACAGATTTTTTCTGGCTTTTGTTTATTTTGAGTAATAGATTCTGTCTTTTCTTTGGTTAGGTCTACCTCTGTTGGTTCAAAGAACGATTGCCAGGACAATTGTACTTCAGGAGATAGTAGGAAAAGGTAGATTTGGTGAAGTCTGGCATGGAAGATGGTGTGGAGAAGATGTGGCTGTGAAAATATTCTCCTCCAGAGATGAAAGATCTTGGTTTCGCGAGGCAGAAATTTATCAGACTGTTATGTTGAGACACGAAAACATCCTTGGTTTCATTGCTGCTGACAACAAAGGTATTTTCAATCTAATTGATTTCAGCAAATGAAATGTTATGTCTGTTATCAAATGAGAATAAATTGTCTCTTTGTTTTAACAAAATCTATCTAAAAATATGATTTCTTTATAGAGGAAAGAATGTTTTTCTCTTTTCCACAGATAATGTGCACAAAATCATACAATAATACAGGGCAAATGAGTGATATGATATTACGATGATGCTATAGCCAGGTTGATGTTTAAAATATCTGAAGACTGTTATGGCACAGGAACCATCCAATTAGAACAAAACTTCAACTGAAACAGAGTCCTGGAAGAACCCTGCCATGCTGGTTTTTCTTTCTTTAGATGCTGGGTCATGAAGAGATCTGGGGGCATCTTGGTAGAGGGGGTGTTGCTTTGGGTGTGTAGGACAAAGAAATGTCACTGGGAGTTTTCAGTAGCAGCTATCAACTGATCAGGACAGAAGTATTTCAATAGTTTGATAACTGGTACAAACATACCAATGAATGCTAGCAGAATATTTACTTTTGCTAAGACTATAGTTTTCATCTGTACAATAGGATTCGACTCCAGGACTCAAGTTTTATATAAACAGTGTTGGAATGGTGGCAAACAAGACATTTTAGTGAAATTTTCTATTAATGTACTTTGAGTATGATTTATATCTTGCAGCTTAACAGTCCTAAACTCCATCACTTTTTGAGTTTTGTAGAACAAGACAGTGCATCAACTTTCTGATATTTAAATCAATATTCATGAAATATTGTATATATCCCTGAGTAATCAGGGACTAGATATAAAGATTGTGGATTACCTATGCTCTCTTTTCTCTTTTTGCATAGCTTTTACTCACTTAAATATGCATTAGTTTCCTTAAAGGAAAACAGGTAGCAAAGGTGAGCAAAATGCCAATCAATTTTTTATTAATTTGAATCAGTAATACTCATGAAGAACTTTGGAGAGGTAGAGATTGTAACCTCTAGCTAAAAAGCAAACAAATTATCTGTAGATATCAGTCACCCACTATTACCTATGAAAATTAAAAATCTATGATTACTTTTATCTAATATAATCTTGGTCAATAAAGTATTTATTATTAATTAGATGGCATAAGAGAAGCTTAGTGTTATTGTATAGTTTGGCCATAGTTACATTTGCTGGTGATTTGTCTTATCTGATTTGCTAGGGAGAAACTGAGTAAAGCCAAGTTGACCTTAAAAAAAAAAGACTCTTTCCAAATTCTTAACTACGTATTCTTTGAAAGTATATCCAACCTATTGAAAATGAAACATTTCTCTTTAAGCTGTTAACAACTTCTTTTCCTTCCTAGTGTTCAGGTAAACTACCTGCTGGTTAGATTAATTAGCAATATTGTGAATGCAGTAATGACCAAGGTTATATGGACCATCTTGTTGGGGCTAATTTAATCATGATATTTATTGGATTATAAGACAATATAACAAGAATGATCATCCTTGATCTTCTCTTTTTCAGTTAACTGGTCTACCTCTGTCAATGACTTACTAGTCAAGTGACATTGTACCTGATTCCAAACAGTCTCTAACATCACTTTCATCTTCATGCATTTTCATATATCTTGCAATACACAGTTTCACTTTTTGGTCAACTCTCTGGCAAAAACATTGATGTGAGAGTTCAAAGATAAGCATTGGTGTTAAGCTGGGAGAGATGTGTGACTAAAGGTTATATGTGGTCAGTTTATTTGTGAACTTCATCATGTTATGTTGATTTTTACATTCCTAGGAAATTTTATCACTACTCAGATTTTGAAATTAAATGTTTAGATAACGAAAAACTCTTTAGCAAATGTTCACTATAGTTTCTTTTCTTTGAACATCTGAATTGGTCAGGACTGCAGAGGGCTACTGTAGACACTTTATTCCAAAAGCTAAAGCTAACTCTAGGGACTCTTATACCTAGAGAACTTTGGGGTTAATTTCTCTTTGGCTAAGTCTTTCATCGGCTCAAATAGCTTTTGGTTAAATGAGGTAAGTTATTTGAAAATATCTAGTAATTGTATTTGATTCTTAACATAAGCTTTTAGGAAAAATCAACAACTTTGTACTTTGAAAGATGAATAGCATGAATACTCTTAGAATGTTAGAACTTTTGTGATAGTAAGAATATTTTACATAAGTTTGTTATGTTTCTGTTTTTTATTGGTACAATCTTTCTTAAAAGCTCGAGAGTAATTTATAACACCACACTGAGCCTAAATACACCTCTCAGTAGTTTCTCCTGTAATGTGGTTGCTATTACCAGCAGGTATTGATAAAGAGGGAATAAGAAAAAGTTGTCCAGTTGTTAGAATCACTGCCTCATAGATACCTTCCTTTGCCTTGATGCATACATATAACAGATCCTAGTATATCAACATCTTCAGGAATTCACTGAGAATTTTTACTTTACTAACCCAGACTGTAAGCATTACCACTGAAAGAATTAACTTTGCTTTGTTACCAATACTTTACTTTAAAAACTGACATTTGTTGAATGGTTTTGTCTTATTTTTCCACATATATTTACAGCAACAAATTTTTTTTCTGATAGATAATGGAACTTGGACTCAACTTTGGCTTGTTTCAGAATATCATGAACAGGGTTCCTTATATGACTATTTGAATAGAAACATAGTGACAGTGGCTGGAATGATCAAACTGGCACTTTCAATAGCTAGTGGTCTGGCTCACCTTCATATGGAGATTGTTGGTACACAAGGTACATATTTTCCATTTATTTTTTTTCTCCTTGAATATAAGAATGGAAACAGTTGTCTTTTAGTGTTTAGTTGTATTTTAGTTTTACAATTATCAAATGTAAAGAAACACAACAGATACTTTGAATATTTTGTCATGATAGTCAACTTTCATCTCTGTGGTTGTCATTTTGTATATTATTTATATAATATTTTTATTCCTGGTGGCTCCATCTTTGCCATTTAGCACATATACGTGGGAGACCTTGCTTTGTGGCTAATGCTCTATGTTCAGAGAATACAAATAATTTAAATGTTTACTTTTGATAATCAAAATATGATCATGAAAAAATATATTTCATGTACTTGAAGGCCAAATAATATCCACTGTGGTCTTTTCTATTCATTGAGTTAATAAAAAATTAGCCATAGGATGTCATTAATCTAGTCAGGGACAGTGGATCTCAAATTTGGACTCATGATCCCTTTACACTCTTAGAATTACTGAGAGTCCTTGAAAGTTTTTATGTATATGAGTTATATCTTTTAATATTTACTATATTAGAAACTAAAATTGAGAAAATTAAAAATACTTATTAATCCACTTAAAATAATAATTTGCCAATTAAATAAGAACATAAATAATTTTTTAAAATTTATACAGTTTTTTATAATATAAACCAATCAAGTAAAAATAATGGTTTTGTTTTACATTTTTGCAAATCTCTTTAATGTCAGGTTTATTGTCTTGGTGTTTATACTCTTCTTCATTTAATCTGTTTCAATATGTTGTTTTGGTTGAAGTATATGAAGAAAAGGTGGCATCACATGGATATGTAGTCGGTAAACAGTCTCAAGGACTCACTTTGGACCACATTTGAGAACTGCTGGTCTAGGGCAGTAAAATTTTGAAACTTGTTTTGTAAGAAAATATTTGCTATGTTTTTATGTATACATATCAATGCTATTTTTGCCCTGTTCATTCAGCAAACATATATTAATGACTACTAAATGTTACCTAGTGATCTAAGTATTGGAGACATGGTGATGACTAAGACAGTCTCCGCCCTTATGTAGTTTACAATCTAGTTGGGAGAGACAGGCAATTAAACATGCATATGAATAAACAAGATAATTTAGATAGTGATAAAAGCTGTGAACAAGGCACAATGAGATAATGTAATGGAGAATGACGGGATGAGAAATGGGTGGTCACGGAAGACCTCTCCTAAGGAGTGACATTTGAGCCAACTCATCAAAATGATTCCTTTTGGAGGGATTCAACTTTCAATAACAAAAAAAGTGAATCTTCTCTTCTTATGCTTCATAGGTAAACCTGCTATTGCTCATCGAGATATAAAATCAAAGAATATCTTAGTGAAAAAGTGTGAAACTTGTGCTATAGCAGACTTAGGATTAGCTGTGAAGCATGATTCAGTACTGAACACTATTGACATACCTCAGAATCCTAAAGTAGGAACCAAAAGGTAAGAAAACTTACTTTGGTAGCACACTAAGACTTATGGCTGTCCCACAAATGGTAGTGCCTGCAATATGTGTAGGGAGGTGGCCAGCAGGTGCAAAAGGAAAATCAATAGGCCCAAGGAAACAAGAAGTCTTCTCTGGGCCACTGAAAAATCAGTGGCACCATGATTATAAAGCAAGGAGAGTTGGCATGTTGATCATTAGAAAGTAGCTATTTTGGTGGGGAGGCCAGTGGAGAAAAATGATAGAAGAGATGGTGATATATATTATTCTTAATGTGCCACATTCTGAGAATATATTTTCCTACAGAGAAGCAGGGAAAATGTCAGGAATGTACAGCTCTTCCAAAGCCTTTATACTTTATATGTGAACGGAAACTTAGGCTCGTTCTATATGTTCAGCTTCTAAACAACAGATACAGAATCAATATAGTGGACTAGATAGGCAAAGGACTCTGTATAATACATATGTATATGTGTATTGTATTCTATTGATATTTAAGAATATTATGTAACAATTTATATTTTTATCTATAATTGTATTTATCATTAAGTCTCTCAAATTGATGTCTATTAAGTTAATGTGAGTTTGGACACAATTTCCACTTTCAAGGGACAGAATCTCTGAAAGTCAAGAACAAATGTGATATAAACAGAGCATACCACACGTATGTCAGGACAGGCCCATTAGTCATGGATTTTTGGTGTTTTCTTGTTATGACAAACCCGTGGCCATAGGGCCAGCATACTTCCGTTTCCTTTTATCTGAATTTCAGGCTCCGCTTCACTTTGGCATAATTCCAGTTTTCTTGACCTTGAAATGAGAAACAAAACATTTACTGGAGTCATTAAAGGCCCTTGAGAGTAGAGAATTTCTAAGTAGGCATAGTTGGCCTCTGGCTGTATTTGAGAGTCCAGGCCAGTCCCTCTGAGTCCTTCACTTGGTTCCTTGGGAGACTTTAATGAGGCCCAAGAAACACTTCAGAACAGTTTGTTCAGACTGGGCAGCCCTGAGGGACTTCTTTTCTTTTCCTTATAAAAAGCAAGCTTTAACTTGCCCATCTGACTATTCCCATGTTATGGACTCTCAGGGAAACCTTAGATGTCATATTCTCTTAGAGGATCTAAAATTTTTAAAAGAGTGTAGAAGAGTGTTGCATCCTCACCTCAGTATCTGAGAAACCCTTAAAATCTCCCTAGGGCAACTAGGCTCAGTCAGGTCTCATGGACTGGAGATTTCGTTCATTTAGCCCTGTTCTAACGAGGCTGTAATTTTCTTAGAGTCAATGTATAATAAAATTGTTCATTTAGAGCAGGTGCTTGTGGAATGCTATTGAGTACTGTGTTGAAGTACTGGGTCCTCCATGATGAATAAAAAATACTGTTTGCCCTCAAGGAGCTTTCCGTGGCAACAAACTACTAGTGGAAATTGATTTATCTCTATTGAGAGTTTTGCATACTGAATCCCCTTCGGCTTGTACTTTCCAAGTATTTCACTCCTGGCACACATGTTTGAACACTGAAGAAGACTTCTAGTTCTATTTAAAATGTTTTAAAATTATAGTTGAGTCAATAACTATATTATTTAATTTTATTTTATTATAGTGGCTCAGGTCTACCTGTCAAATTGATGTAAGCTATCTGAACTTATATTTTGTATCAGGATTTATTAAGATTGTGTTTTACTGGATGCTATAAAGTCATACACAGAATCTGAAATGTACATGTTTTTGAAGGTATATGGCCCCTGAAATGCTTGATGATACAATGAATGTAAATATCTTTGAGTCCTTCAAACGAGCTGACATCTATTCTGTTGGTCTGGTTTACTGGGAAATAGCCCGACGGTGTTCAGTTGGAGGTAAGATTTTGGACATAATACTTGTGTCTGCCTTTCCTTGATGCTCTGAATATAAGATATGATAGTTTATCTTTTTTTCAAGGCACTATATTAAATCATTTCTTAATATTTGAGAGAATACCTTTTGGTCATATCTTTTCAGTGACAAAAATGAAGCATCCTCTATAAAATAGAGATTTTAGATTAAAATTACTGCTTAAGTGGGGGTGACAGTTCTCCTGATAATTTTTATTTCCATAATAATACTTTATGTAGCACTTGGAAATTTTGATTTTGTAGTCAGTTTGCTGTATCCCTACTTTATGCTAGAAATGAAACCCAAAGAAATTGAATGACTTGCCAAGGCCACAGGACTTGAGCTAAAGTTTTTTGGCTCTCAGGGTTTTCTTGTTCTTTTCTTTCCTGTGATGAGGAAATGTGTAGGGTACAAAGTGAAGGTTGTAGGTGAGCAAAGACCAAATTCCTGATGCTACTGCTCCCAGCAGTTTAGAGATTAATAACGATAGGAAGAATTTGAGAGGATGAAACCCTACACATGAGATTTGATGGAACTGTTGCATTAGTGGAGAAAAGTTAAACAGTAGTAGAAAATGATTTAAAGTTTTCTCTTTCAAGTGAGACAGGCCTAGGGCTGAGCCTTGGTATAGCAACTTCCTGAACATCTGACTTTAGGCAACTTACTTGGTCTCACTTTCCTCATTTGTAAAATGAAGAAATAATGAAACTGACCCCTTGGGCTTTGAGGATTTAATGGGTTAATTCAGTGAATTCATGTGGTGCTTTTAGTACAGAGTATGCTCATAGTAAACATTCAATGAGAGAATGACAGTTTATTAAACAAACCACTGTCAGTTTTTACATTTTGTATTGATGTCACTTTTTTCTTATTTCAATTCATTGTTTTTAAATGAAAAGCTTACAACGTGAAAATTATATGTGAATGAGAAAACATACTTTCCCCCCTTTATTCATAGATGAGATAATAAAATATTTGGGAAGATGAAACTACTCATAAAAGCAGTAGAATTATTGTGGTGTAGAACATGCACAGTGGAATCCCAAGCCTGGGATTGAGTTCCAGATGTGCTACTTACCAGATGTGTGCCCTTGAGCGAGTTCATGGCACTCCTTGTATCTCTGTTTCCTCATTCTTTGAAATAGGGATAATATGGTACCTTCTTTAGTTAGTGTCTTTGAGAAATGATTAGTAAAACATCTAAAGGGCTAGGACAGTGCTTGGTAAATAGCAAGATTCAAATATGTTTGTTATTATTTTAAAATTTTATATTGATATTTGTCTAGATTTGCTTTCAGATTTTGATCAATTTTCTTCAACTGTTTAAATAATAATTTAGATAACATGATTTGAAGTTCACCTTCTAATATTATTGTACATCTTAAATATTTTAAATTAAAAAGACTATAGTTTATTCAAATGATCTTATAAGGAAATTTTTGAATTCAAGTAATATTCTGATAATTAAGGTCAACTCTTTGTCTATGTATTTGAGACTCTTTAAATATGAACCTTCATGTTGAACCATTCATCTTCAAATATTTTGGCTGCTTATTCAGAACATTCTCAGATATAGCAGTTGTAAAATACAAATGTAAGAAATTCAGCTTTTAAAAGATTACCTAACAATTTTCAAAAAGAGAAAGCTATTTTATCTTGAATGGTTATTTAACAGAGAAATATGGTTCATTCACAGAGCAATGAGGCCATGCTGTACATTTTTCAATTAGGTGTTACTTTTGCATTTCACAATGACATTTTATGTTAATCAAAGTCTACATAATTTTTATAGTATAAATTATATTTTATATAATTATTAAAATTACATGTTATGTACTATTTATGTAATAGGCAATATATAATTCTATAAAATTATATATTATATAAAGTAATACTATAATTTTGTTTTATATACAATTTATGCAATTATCAAAATTTTTATAATATAAAATTATAATAAACTTATATAATAACTATTAAACTGAGCACCTTAAACTTATATCCTTGGTTTCATAGTGATATATAATTTTAATAAACTTGACTTTCCAGTTTTCCATAGTGCCACTTGTACCTAGAAGATTTAATTGGTGTTATTTTGAAATAAGCATCTTTATTTTTCATTTACACTGAGAAATTTATCATGCAAATTTCTTATAGGAATTGTTGAGGAGTACCAGCTGCCTTATTATGACATGGTGCCTTCAGATCCCTCGATAGAGGAAATGAGAAAGGTTGTTTGTGACCAGAAGTTTCGACCAAGTATCCCAAACCAATGGCAAAGCTGTGAAGTAAGGCTATGTTCTTATGTATATTATATACATATATTGCTACTTTTATGTATTTGTGAAACTTATTGAAACTCACTATAGATATTCTTCTTAAATTTTCATTTTACTTTTTATTATATATGTATATCTATTATATGTTCATTTTCATATCTGTGCAGTATTCCATTGGATGGACCTAGCACAATTTATTTTTCCACTATACTGTTGATTGTCATATATGTGATTTTTAACTTTTTAAAATAATGTTGCTATATATATGTGTATGTGTATGGAAATGTTTCTTTAAGATATAAAACTATAGATTCTTTTTGGATATCCACATAGACAATTATATCTCTAAATAATGAGAGTTCTGGGACCAGTCCTCCCTCATGCCATTTTTTTCTTTCTTATTGCAGTTTCTAGAACTACCAGTATAATGTTGCCTGAAAGTGGTGATAGTGGATATCCTTAAACCTTTGTATTTATCACCTTTGAATATGGTGTTTGCTTCAGGTTTTGCTTTGTAAAACTTCAATTAGCTTAAATAAAAGCTGACTTGTTTGATAAAAGCTTTCTCCCTATCTGTGAGGTGATGATATAATATTTCTGCTTTAGTCTCAATGCAATAAATAAATTGCATTTATAGATTTTCCACTGTTAAAGCAATCATACATTCCTAGAATAGACCTAAGGTAGTCCTTTTCTATATGATCAATTTTGTACATTCCCGATATATGCAATTTTTGACTATTTCTGCACAATATTTTAGTTCTATCTTATTTTGTATTAATCCTGTATATTAGAAATTGGTATGATTTTATACCATCATTGTTTATTTAGACCTACCAACATGTCGATTATTTTCTTTGTTCAACATTCCTTCTTGGTTCTCAGAGCTTCCTTCTAACATCATTTTCTTATCCTGATGTGCATCTTTTAACTCTGTTTTCTTATTTATTTATTTATTTATTTATTTATTTATTTATTTATATTTATTTTAGTGAGGATCTAGTGGTTATAAGTTCTTGCAGTGTTTGGGTGTCTGAAAATGTCTTTACTTTGTCCTCAATCTTAAACAAATAGTTTATCTGGGCATAAAAATTCAGTTATTTTCTCTAAACCCTTTAAAGTTATTATTCCACTGTTTTCTGGCTTCCATTATTGCTATTGAGAAGTCAACTAATTTTTGTTTCTTTTAGTTAATTTATCTTTTCTTCCTGACTATTTTAAGAACTTCTCTGTCTAGTATTCTTCAGTTTCTCTATGACGCATTTGATTTAGATACCTCTTAATTAATTTTGCTTGGAATTTTTGGACTTTCCAATTCTAAAGATTTGTGACTTTCTTCAATTCTAGAAAATTCTATTATCTCTAAATAATTTTATTTTCCTTGTTGCACATTTTTAGAGAACTTATTATGTACATGTTAGACCTTTCATTTTACTTTGCTTGTTTCTTTCACCCCTATTTTCCATATTTGTGTCTTTATGCAGCATCTTTCACGTTTATCATTAATCTGCCTTCAGATCTAACAAATCTGCCACTTAACTCATCCATTTAGTTTTTTATTTTAATGGTTATATTTTTTATGTCAATAAGTTTTATTGGTACTTTTTAAAAATGCACTCGATTTAAATTATCGTTTGAATTTCTTCTTTGCCTTTTTAAGAATGTATTTTTTTTTACTTAGAAGATGCTTTATTAGTTTCTATATCAAGCCCATGTAAATAAGACCTTACATATTTAATACAGTGTGTTACCCCTATACAAATGGAAAAAAATTATGTTTAACATTTCTAGAACAATATGGCTGTTAATTTCTGTACAAAGCCAACCTGACATGGTACAACTGCAATACTTTTTCTGAAGTTGACAGCACAGTGAAATTTCTAAAAATTCAAAAAATATATATGTATATACATATGTATGTATGTATTTATTTATATAAAGAGACCAATATGTTATGCATCAATAACAGCAATAGCTTTTCTAGGCCCTGCAGTCATCTGAACAAAATTATAGAGACATCCAGCATACTCCATCAAAAAAAAAAAGGTGAAAAATAAAACTCCAGAAAACAGCAAAATTCTATTACTGTTGTGGTATTAAAAATGTACTTTATATATTTACTTTATATTTTATATCATTCAGTTCTAACATCTATGTTTTGATGGGGCCTGATTTTACCGTTTGTTATTTTAGCTGACTCTTGTATATGATACTTTATTTCCTCATGTGCTTGTGAATTTTCATTATGAGTTCAGGCTTACTGCAACATTTTAAGAATTGGGCTTCATTTTTTTCTTTATGAAGAGCTGAGATTTAGACTTTTTTTTTTTAAATAAAATAAGAATGATTCATCCTTCCACTTAGAACTTTGCAAACATCTTGATCTGTCACCTTCTGTGTGTTCCAGGCTGTGTCTCCTGTCTTTCCTATGTGGTCCCTCAATTCTGAGACTAGACTGTGAGAACAGCAGATACCATCAGACTAGCTACTTGATTTATTATTTTCTTATATCTCTCTGTATTCATGCATTCCTATTGTCTTCACTTCTGAATTTACCTTATTTATTTATCAATTCACTTATACTGATTTTTAAATTCAGAATTTTCAATATTTATATTTAGATCATTATTTTATTGTGGCATAATTTCCATATGGTAAAATGCACAAATCTTGGTATATGATATGATGATTTTTAAAAAATATATATATACATGTGTGTACTTACCATCCAGACCCAATATATGGTAAATTTCCAAGCCGTCTCATTTCCCTTTTGTTTTTCGTGTCCCTTCTTAGAAGGTTTTAAATGATAGGCATTCAACCATATTCCCAGAAATCAGTGAATTGAATTTTTAATTAAAATTTAACCTCAATAGATAAATTTATGTGTTACGACGAGATTTTTGAAGGGATTTGGCCCTAATCTCCTTCTTGTATTGTTTTAAATTTACTATTTCTTCATCAGAGCTCAGCATCAATTCTTGACTTTTGGTTCTGCTTCTCTTGTATTGTGGTTTTTTTTTTTTTTTTGTGAGTAAAGTCTTTGATATTTTTCTCTCTTAAAGGCACTGCGAGTCATGGGGAGGATAATGCGCGAGTGTTGGTATGCCAATGGGGCAGCCCGCCTAACCGCCCTTCGTATTAAGAAGACTATTTCTCAACTTTGTGTCAAAGAAGACTGCAAAGCCTAATGAGGATAATCATGTTAAAAAGAAATCTCTCACAGCTTTCTTTCTTATTTTCTCTCTTTATGTGAACTTTTTTTGCCTTTGTTGTTGTTGTTGTTGTTGTTCTACCTCAAAGATAACACAGTACAGTATTTAAGTGTCCAAAGGCAGCATGAGAAAATAACTCTAAAATCAAGCATGGGCAGGAGTCGATTTTATCCAATCTACATGTTGTCTTTAATTTTATTTTGAAAAGCAACACATCAACTCATTTATTTAATAAAAAATATATTATAAATGTGTAAAATAAGCTATATAAAAATAATAAAAGTCATTAAAGTTTTATTTTACTTGAATCAAGAGCACATGAATGAATGGAATATTGTGTTGAAAAAGTGAGATGAAAACATATTTATTAAAAATGTAAACTAGAGTACGTTATGTCTAAACAAAACTTTAGATCATGCAATTTATGGTGTTCTTTATTTTTTAACTTAAGTAGGATATTTTAAAAGGATTAAGCATTGCTCTGAACATTAGTATAAACATGTAAAAGTGGGGCTGCTCACTTGGAAGACAGAACTGAAGTCAGAGTCCTATCTACTTGGTCCCTCACCACCTTTCCCTACTCTTTATAACCTACCACCACAGCCGCCCCTGAGGCAAACAGTTTGAATGCCACTAAAATTGTTACTTCTTCTCATTTACAAATGAGATACCTGACATCTTTAGATATTGAGAAATATCCCAAAGTCACATCGCTAGTAGTAGAGCTGGCAGTAGGTCCAAGTTGTGTGACAATCCACATCGTAGAGTTAGCTGGCTTCCTACTGCCTCTTTCATTCCCACAGTACTTTTCTCCCTGTGTAGAAACAATGTCTTCTATGATGATATTTGTGGTTTAGTAAAGCAGAAGACAAATTGAGTTATGTTTGCAGAATCATAATGGATCTGCAAGAACTCTTACGACACTATCCATTGATGTTTTCCTTATAGAACTTCATAGACACCCTGTTTGTTATATAATTGTTAATGTTTTCTGAACACTCTCAGAGATTAATCAAACATTAAGATCCATTGTCAGAAGATGTCTTTAAGATGTATTTCAGAATAAAAACTCTTAAATGAAGTGTAATGACCAGAATCTACAAGTGTATCAGTAACTGTAAACAGATATTTCCCCCACCCTTTCAAAATGAGTGAGTGGATGCAGAAGGTGGCTTATGATAATTTTGCCTTTATTCTACTTCCTGTGGAGACAGGATTGATGAATTCTGAATAATATATGGAATATTAAACATTTCCTTCAAATCTATAATTCTGCTTTGGTGAAGAAATTTAACATGGTAACTTTTGTTGTTGTTCTAAAATATTGTTTCCTAAACGCTGTCTTTTAGAATGCTATTCTATCGAGATGATTCAAGACCAAAAGTTTTCTTTGAAAGATTCTTAGAAGGTGACACTGAACATTAGTGTAACATGTGCTTTGAGGAGTCTTGCACTAAAGAAATGCTACTTGAATTTCTTTAGATTGAGTTTCCCAAATTATTTGACCATAGAACCCTTTTATTAAGAGCAAGGGGAAACATTTTACTAGTCCACATTTTAGTATTCTGCCAAGTACATAGGTAACAGTGTTCTGAAGGACATACTTATGTATTTTTACATATAGAACAATTAGTGCTTATACTTCATTTTGGTGTAGAAATATGTTAATGAACCCATCTTTACTTCATTAGGATGCAATATCAATGTGACAAATGTGGTTTACATATACTTTCACTCTCATTCATGGAATTATCTATTCAGTAAATATTATATGGCATCCCATATCTTTCTTGCCACAATATTGAGTCAAATAGGGAAATTAAAAGATGGATAGGTTTTCTCCTCAGGGATTTTAAAGTCTAGTTTGTGGATAGAACTGAGGATGTGGTGTGTGGGGGAAGAGTAAGTTGACAAATAAATATAACATAAAGTAGAATGCTTTGAGTTCCATATGACAGTGGGTTTCAAAAATTTCTTTCAACTTTCAGCACATTTAAAAAAAAATCTTTATTTGGCTATTCCAGACAATCTAAATTATATAAGCAGTTTTAAAAAGTGCATATGTGAAGGATTTTAAAAAGAGTTTGTAAAAGGGGTAATATTACTAGTGCTTATTATCTTGATTTCTGAAAGATTGTTTCCACATATATGAGGATGGAATTATTTATTTACTATGGTTGTACTATAGTTTCATAAAATAAGGATATTTCCTGTTTTATTCACTTATGTTGGATGAATATACTTATTTAAATTTTTAGAGAAGATGTTTTAATATTTCCATTTTCTTTGTCACGTTTAGAGCATGTCCATATTTTTGTTGGTTCAACTTTCATTCTAGAGAAATCTGTACATTTTGAGATATTTTTCTTGTTTTTTTTTTTTTTTTTTGTTGGTTAACTATAACTCAAACTGAATAATCTTATATTTCAATTACCGAGTACATTTTTTAAGAAAAGGGGGTAGATTAACAAAAATGATTATGAAAAGTTAAAAGTTCTAGTTGTTAGTTGTTTCTTAACTCTTAAGATGTTCATAAAAAGAAAATGTTCATTTACAAATATAAGATAAAGTTTAGAGCATTAAGGTAAATTTACTGTATATACCTATGTTGTTAAACTTCATATTATTTGTTTCTGATGAAGTCTTATTGTGTAATATTTCTTTTGAATTGCGTTGAAAACAAAAAATATTCTTCTTAGGCTCAAAGTGTCAGTGTTCTTTGCTCCTTTCAAATATTTTGGCTTTGGATAAAATATAAAGCTCGGGAAAATGCTATTTATAAAATTTCAGTACTGTATAAAGTAGTGATGGAATATATATTCAGCATCACTTCCTTAAAATAAGGGAAACATTATTTGTTGTCAATATTTCAGCATGAACTGTTGCCTTATGAGCTATGTGTTTAAATGTGTAATTGGTATAGATTCTGTTGTGTGCTTTCTCCTATGCCTAAAATATTTGGCATGTCACATCTAGAATTCTTAATTTATGTTCTGACTTGAAAGTTAAGTGAAACATGACTGTGCCGCGCACTATTTTAGGCGTAGCACTTGCTTTTCATCTTTACACTTTCAATTAACTTTGCATTTTAAATTTCTACGATTGTGTGAAAATAGTAACCTGATGGCAGTGTCTGAAGACTTCAAAATCAGCTTTTATTTTAAAATGAAAATCTACAATAGATTCATCAGGTTAGAAGTTCCGTAATAATTTATTATTTTTAATACTCCTGTTTTAACGGAATTATTAAACAAAATAAAACAAAACTAAAGTACTTCTACTATGCTGGAATTTTGCCACCATGTGACTTATTGGGGCAGAGAAAACTCAGGGCTCAGAGTTTATGAAAAAGGACCAGGGCATCTACTAACAGATGATCTGAAAGCAGGGTGGGGGTTCATGTTTGCCATTATACGCAGTTCAGTGTAAAATTGCTTGGCAGAGAATAGTTTTTGATTAATTATTTAAAATAAATATGAAAATGTATTTTGTTTAAATAAATTTATTGAAAGTGTGGACATTTTATTTCCCATTAAGGGATTAAAAAAGTGAGTAGCAAATGGGTACAGTTAGTTAATGGCAGTTGATGTCTTCAATAATCATTCCTTTAAATAAATTTACAAATACGACATTTTAAGTTACTTGGAAATGTTTGAGAATTAGTATCCTAAAATGATGTCATTGTGGTTTTCGAAGATATCTTTTGTGAAACATACTTTATGTTTCACAATGCTTTGTATTAACGACCTCCATACACTAATACCGACATGGACTTTATGCACTATTTAGTTAAGACAGCCATCTTTTTGCTCCTGAGGGCTTTTTCTAAACAGGAAAAAGTTTTCAGTTTTATATTCAGTTGGAATATAAAAACTTCTATAAAAGTATTACTATTAAATAGAATTTCTGTAATATACATAGTTTTTAAAAACGTTTCAATGCCAATTACCAGATATTTGACTTTCTTTTTTCCCTCTAGCTTTCCTTTTACTTTTCATTATTTTTCTCATTTCCTTTTCTCTACTATCTTTCAAAATTATTTTTGGTACCTAACTTTAAAAAATAACTAGCAACTGTTTAACTTATTCTAGTACTTAGCCTTCTAAAGAAAGAGAATCTTTTGGTGGTTTAAATTATTTCAGATGTGTCACAGACACAAACAAAAATCATAATTTGGGAATTGTAAAAGATGTAAGAGATTTTATAAGTCAATCCTCATATTTTATAGATGAAGAAACCAAAGATCAAAGATCAAATGCTTGGTCGTTATTACCATAATTGATATGAGAACCAAGTGGGTGCCCTACCATATTTAATATTTACTAATTAAAAATAATTAACATACATCTAAACCTACATTGAATGCACACTACATAATGTGCAATTTACTGGTGATGATCAAATCCCACTGTTTTTGTTTTGGCTAGAGTAATTTGCTCACTCATGGTGAGGTCAGTGAGAAAAACTAAAACAGGCTAAGGGAGAGTTTTAAATAGCTAGGTAAGCAACCACTGGAGTGCTGAATAAAATTTAGGAATTGTGAGAACATGGGATTTCTCAGTGCAAGTAGTATTGAGATGCTTCGTAACGATCTTTCCCTCTTTTCTGTAAAGATTATCGTTTCTCTTTATGTATTGGAATGGGAGTGAAAGATGATTTGATAGTTGAATCTGGGACCATGTCTAGTAGCATATTATCTTACTTCTCTCTTTTCTTAGTTTCTCATTAGTTTGTCCTTGGCATTAATTTTTTTTTTTTTAGTACATTAAAATAAATCTTTGCTGGATTTCATCAATTCTAATTATGCTATAATTTCTGTTCTTCTAGTGTTCTGGCCCCTGTCAGGTTGCTATACACTGAACTTCTTAACAAGATTTTAATTTTCTATGCCCACACACAAGAGGTTTCACCTCATACATTCTGCAGTAATTTTAATTTGGCACCATGAAGAGGGTATTTGTTAATGGCAGAGAAGACTTTCTTTTAAATTTTAAAAAGTCTAGCAATCTAGTTATATTATAATTTTCAGCTAATATATAAAGAATGTCTTTATGTGCTTTAATACTAAATTCTACTTGAGATGGTGACTTGAACAAAGAATATGAAATATATGTCCCATAATGTGACTGCTAACCTTATTTCTATTATGTTTCATACTGTTGCTTTGTTTTGCTTTGGCCATCTTTTAAAATTAAGCCATTATGCTATATGGTTTGACTATAATATTATATTGAAATTAGGTAATAATCTCCATTTTCAGGGGATTAGTAAGGATACTTCTTAATTCAGTTGTAAATTTAGTACATGTGGGATACTATGAAGTCTATTTCATCCTAGATTTTAATATTTTCAGATATGACTATATTTCCTGATTATTAGCCAATGTTATTCTCCAAGAAGTTTTTCTCTCTAGATCTAACAATTTTAACTGCACAATGCTTCCCCTGGGTTACATGAACCTGAATGTTGACATAGCCACTAAGAATCTGAATGTATTAGGCAATTAGCTTTATCTCGAGTGTCACCAGATTCACCTGGGCGGGTGTGTTCTGAACAAATACTCTCAGCTGAGGGCCCAGTAGGGGCTGAAATCCAAACTGCAGTTGGATCTTCAACTCAGAAATATTTTAAATTTTGCAGAAAAGCGCCTTATGTGCTTATATACCTTCAGAAAACGAGAATTAAAATTTCATAATGATTTGTGATATCTACAAATTGAATGACAACTTAGAAAAAATACTTTAGATTTTTCATCTTAGCATTTCCAAAAGAGCAAAAGAGTTGTATGTTTATCCTGTTGATTAAAAATTTCAACTAAGATGACCTGCACCAAGACACATGGATCCTAATTTTGATATCTCCATTGCATTTTCATTTCATGTGCAAACTTATTCATTGACTTTGTCTGTAAAGAGGAAATTACACACCTAAGTTATAACTAATGCAGATATAGAATGAGATTAACCAATGTTTCCATTTCATCCAATAGGCTCAATGTAAATAATTAACTATTTCTAAAAATCCAACTCTTTTTTTCTCTTTACATGAAGTAAAGGATTTGAGCCAAAATATTAAATTCTAGTTCATTTCCACAATTGACTAGTGTCAAGCTCCTATACTTTTCTGATCCTAGACTGGAGAAAATTATTCAAACTTAATTTGTGTTTCAGGTTTTAAAATGTCCTAAAAACAGAAAATTAGATTCAGATCTCAGAAAAAGGAATTTTGGATTGACTTTCAAAGTACTAATACTAATTATACTTTTCTTTTGGTAGTGTGACTTTTCTTATACCTAAGAACATATTACAAATGTCAAAACTATTGCATTTTGACATTGCAAAACATTCCCTGAACTCTTGAACTATTGTGAAAAAATTCACTGTTGTAAAGACTGACTGTAAGCTGGCTGTTATTCTTAAGTATATAAAAAGGTATTACCTTTCAACAGACAAGCCCAAATAATGTATATAAGGAATATAAAGAAATAAATTAGGAATTAAAATTAGAATTGTGCAATAAATTATATAAAAATATGCCAATGGCAATTTAATTGTCAAAGCTGAAGATAATTCCAAATTTCAAAGAAATGAATAATATTCAGATATTTTAATAATTTCTAGTCTAGAAATATGAATTATATATATATAATTCATATTTATATATATATATACTTATTTTGTTTAGAAATAACAACATTTTAAATTTAGTAAGAACTCAGTGATGGCCTTTATACCAAAATGTTTAACTTTATCAACAGCAAATTATAAAAGTATTTATTGTAAAGCTTTTTTAAAATACAGGATAACTTTCGGCTCCTCCAGATGTAAATACTTGTCTGCCTAAATGTTATATTTTTATGTATGCATTTTCTGAAAATGTATTTTTGTTTTGTAAAGTGGCAAAGATAAATTAAGCACTCCTTGCACTTGTTTCTGTGAAGCATATAGAACTCTATTTTAAATAAAAAGAGAATGTGTCATATTTTTGTTTTTATGCAATTCTATTATTTTTTAAATTGTATTTATATTTGTATGAAGTATACAGAGGGGGTTTTGGAAATTTAAACACTGGCTTCAGTGGGCACTGGAATTTTGCTTTTCTCTTTCCTGGAAGAGACATTTGCTTCTTCAACAACCATTTCCCTATATGACACTTAGGACAATAGTCTGATATTTCCTCTAGAGTAACCATTTTTTTGCATCTATTTAAGCATTTACCCGAAGACTACTAGGTTGTCCTGCTCTTAGGCCTAAAATTTCTTCTTTCATACCTAAATTTCTAAACACTTATTGGACTACAAGTGCCTTAGGCATATAGAACCTGGCACCCTCTCTGCCTTCATTTCCGGTATTCCCTTACCTCCAGCCCCATTTGCTCTCCAAACTCCTGCTTCTTGCTGTCTTTGAACTTGTCATACACTAACCCATTCTAGAGGATTTGCTCTATTCCCTCATCCCGGAATGTTCTTATTTTAGGTATGTGTAGGGTTTAGGTCCCTGTTAGAATATCATAACACCAAACAAAGCTTCTTGCTATCATTTTTAGAGTAGCACCCTTTGTTTTTCACTATTCATTTAGCCTGGTTTGATTTTCTTTATAGCATTTTGCATTAACTGGCATATTATGTCATATCTTATAGTATATAGTCTCACAGTGACTAAATCCTCAAGTACTAGAATTACAAGTAATTTTACTTGTTTTTGAAAATGTAGTTTTAAAACATTAGTAATAATGTACTGTTTTATACAGTGAGAAATATTCTGTGGAACTCATTGCCCTCCCCTCTCCCCTCAAAAAGTCTATAATAAACCTTAAGGGATAATGAAAAAGCCAATCAAGAATAGTTTAGCTAAATTCATAGTGGCTGTTCCACAATGACATTTTAAGAAAATTAGGTTGTTTAGTTTATATTTCTAACCCTACAATGATGTTTTTCTGTAAGACTTAGCATAAGGGAGGCAGAACACTGCACTGGTTTTACTTTTGCTATGGGTTCTTAAGTTCTTTCACTTAATTTTTTTTTCCATTTTGGGAACAGTTTTGTTAGTGTATTCTCATTAATTTAAAGTAAGTGGATACTACTAGGTTCTCAAGTCAAATATTCTTGCTCAATAATCATGAAATCAAGTTCTCATCTGGCTTCATCATTAGCTTCTTCCTGGAGTTGTAGAGAAAGACAAAATATTTCTTTCATATCAATCTAGACTGTGAAATGTAATGCATGAAATAAAACAAATGCTGTAGTTTCAGGAAAACTAGTAGCTGTGTTTTTTCTTCAGTTCTAATTTTATAATAACTTTTCAGCATTTTGATTTTT
This sequence comes from Eidolon dupreanum, assembly GCA_028627145.1. Classification (NCBI taxonomy): domain Eukaryota; kingdom Metazoa; phylum Chordata; class Mammalia; order Chiroptera; family Pteropodidae; genus Eidolon; species Eidolon dupreanum. The sequence continues at coordinate 113,029,519 of CM053503.1, read as the reverse complement.
TAACACTAGTGTGTGCAAAAGTTGGTGAACGTTCACACTGATGACATAATTTACCTAATGAATGAACTTGAGTTGAATAATTACCTTTTTTCCCTTAGTATAAATTCCTAGAGATTAAGGGAATTCCTAAACCCAGGTTGTTCTATGAGATGTTCTAAACTGAGATTTTTAAGAGATGCTGTCTGACTTTTAGAGGAAATATACATACATACGCTGTGGCCAAAGATAGTTATTAAAACTTTGATTTGAATACTTTCTTTAAAATCTATTTAATGAGAAACATTTTTCTACACAGAGTTATTTTTGGTTAATGCTATATCTAACAAAATATTAATTACAATCACTTCTATAATTAAGATAGGTTAAAAAATATTTTCCCCTCAAATATTAGCCAACAAATCTTTATCAAACATTCCTGCTAAGTGCATAGTATAACAGTCACTGCAGGTAGTGCTAAGAAAACAATAATCTCCTGTATTTGAGAAGGTAATCTATTTAGGAACACAAGACATGCACAGAAATAGCCATCTAACCTTAGAAGCAAGTAGTGCAAGGCATGTCATAAGAAAGAAATTATTAAGGTTGAGTGTGAGTGCACATATTGAACAATAACAGACACAGAAATGAGGTAGAGTTAAGTTGGAAGATTCAAGAAATTAATGAGTTGATGCTGTAGTATGGGAAAGATTTGTATAAGTGTTAATCGGTAGAAAAGAAGTCCATGCTAGGAAAAATGTCTGAAACAAAGCAGGAATGCTCATGGCAGTGAGTAACCTACAGAACTAGAATGGAGGAAATTCAGATTATAGCATTTAAACTTCATCTACCTTTGAGGGAGACCGAAGATTTTAAAGCAGTAACGATACTGTGAGTTTGGTGTTTAATAAAGGCAGTAAAAAAGTTACCTTCTTAGGAGATTCATCAAAGACATCTGAAGATTCCACCACTACTTTTCTTCCCTAATTGGTGAATATTTAGAGATAGCAGAATTTCAAGGTGAGCTGTGCAGTTGGTGTGGTGTAGGTGTCTTTATATAGTTCTTTTTTCCTACTTTTTAGTGTGTCTCAAAAGCAAAGCAAAATATATTCACAAGAAAGAAAAAAGAAATGAAAGATTATTAAAGATATGACCCAGGGACTTTCACACACACACACACACACACACACACACACACACACACACACACACAGAAAAATCATTTAGAAAGGTCTGCCTCGTAATTACATCTCCACATGAAAAATTTCCAGGTGTCACTGAACTATGTGCAGGAAATTTCAAATATAATCAAATTGGATTTAGAAATACTAATGGTGATTTCATAGAAGAACTCCTGCTTCAGCAACTTAGGAAATTACACTTGATTTTCTTTTGAGTGTTACTCAGTTGTGCTTGAAATTGTTCATTTGAACTCTTCTAAACAAGAAGCAGGTGGTTAAATGCAGGCGCTGTTTAACATTTACACAAAACAGTCCAAACACAATGTACTTTTGCCCTTTGAATGTCAACCAGCTTTTTCTTCTCTCTCATAGTCTGTCCTTCCTTGGCCATTTGATTTGACCTCACTGCATCCCTGAAAGAAGAATTGGTTCAAAAGTAGTTACCTGCTAGGAAGCATTAAACTATTTTTATAATCTTCCAGCTAAAGCTTTTAATGTGGCGACTGCTGGTTACTGAAGCATTTTAAGAAAAAAGAATTGCTGAGTTTGCCTTTTATTTTTAAATGGAGAAACACAAGGTGACACAATCGCATGAGATATGAGTGAACCAGAACAGGGAAATACAGCTTAGTTTTCTGCACAGAGCAAAAGCAAGACTGCAAAAACACATTTCAATTCTATACCGCAATCTGAATCTTTGCTTTTACATAATACATGAACTAGTTCATGAAATTTACTTTTTTCTAAGTCAGCTTTTCCTTTACTAGAAATACATGGGTGATATCATGAACCTCTTACTGAGAATCCATTCACTGCAAAGTACTTATGAAATACCCTGAATTTACAAGCAGGTAGGAAGATGACTTTTAGAAATACACAGACTTGGTTTTTTGTTTCCTCTTTTCTTTATGAAATAAACTTCTGTAGAACTTGGATACATTTTTCTGTCCTCATCTACTTTCTGCCCTTTCACTCCTCAATCTACCACAATAGACGTTTTCTCTCATTGCTCTTCTAAAATTGCTTCCTACACACTTACAAATGCTATAGTTTAGTGCAAAGAACATTTTACCCTTTTTTTTTCCTGGTTTCTAGAGGATCTTCGATACAGAATGTCCTCTTCCAGAATTATTATTCTTATTCTCTAAATTATCATGTTTTGGGGGTTCTCTTCCTCCTACATCTTCCTTTTACGCTGTTCTTCACCCATTTTCTTTTTTCTGTGTGTCCTTAAAATGCTGATATTTACCCAGAATTCTGGCTTTGGCTTTCTTCATCCTAAACTTTCCTTCTTCGTGATCTCATTTACAATTTTGTCTTAAAAATTTACATATTTGTTTGAGACTTCTCTTCTAAGATCCAGTTCTAATTTCCAATCACTTTCTGAGGTATACACTTGGCTGTGCCATAGTTACTTCAGACTCAGATGTCAAAATGCACTTTTCTGTATCTGACTTCTTTTGCTCGGCACAGTGTTTTTGAGATTCATTCATGTTATTAGATATATCCGCTGCTCTTTCTTTTGTATTGCTGGGTACAATTCTATCATATTAACATATCACAATTTGTTTTTCTGTTCACCTGTTAGGCATTTGGATTTTTCCAGTTTGGAGCTATTATGAATAAATCTGTTATAAATATCCATATATGTCTTTTTGTGGTTTTATGTTTCATTTCTCTTGAGTAAATAACTTAGGAGTGTAATTTCTGGGTCAAATGGTAAGTATAAACTATTGTCCAAAGTATTTATTTGTACCATTTTACACTCTCGCTATCAAGGTATAAAAGTAATATAGTTACTCCAGACTTTTTCATTTTAGCCTTTCTAGTGGGACTATAGTAGTACCTCATTGTTATTTTAAATTGCACTTTTATGATGGCTAATAATATTGAGCTTCTTTTCCTGGGAATATTGACTCATATACTATGAGGTATGTTAAACTATTTTTCCTGTTCTTTCTTGGTTGTTTGTTTTCGTATTATTGAGTTGTGAGTGTAGTGTTCTTAATCATTCTAGATACAAAGATTTTGTCAAAACGAACTCATTTTCTTCATGATAAACCTGTGCTCTTGCCTGGGATCCCTTTTGGTCCACCCAACAACCAACTTGTACTGTTTCTAATTCCTTAGTATATTTATCTCTCCTCTTCATCTTTATGCTGCTACTGCTTTAACTCATTTCTGCTCCTGTATGTTTTCTCCCTTTCACATAACACTAGCAATTGTTCTTAATAACAAGTGTGATGGTTCTCAGTCATAAAACGATAATGTGAGGTGGGGGCACATCCCATGCTCCTTCTTTCTACTTATTAAATACAGATAAGCAAGTTCTATATACTTTGACCAATAGATTCCTGGAAAACAGAACATCTTCCCAGAAGTTTACAGTATTTCCTCTTTGTAGCTAACACGTTTTCCCGCTTTGTGAGCATAAAACTAGTTCCACTTACTGGTAGTTTTGTCCTGAGTTATCCATACTCCAAATGATTTCTATTCCCTTTGATTTATTGAGATTTGTTTTATGTCCCAGCACATGGTTTATCTTGGTGAGGATTCTGAGTGCATTTTAAAAAAATATGTATTCTGTAATTTTTGTGTATAGTGTTCTGTAAATGTAAATAAAGTCAAATACAGTAGCTTGATGGAATGTTCGTCTTTTTATGCAATCTGATTTCTCTGTTCTACCATTACTGAAAGAAAGATAATTACAAATTTGTTGATTTCTTCTTTCACTTAGTCAGTTTTGGTTTATGTATTTTGAAGTTCTGTTTTTAGGTGCATGCACATTTAGATTTTATGTCTTCATAATCGACCCCTTCGTTATTATGAGGTGTTTCTTTTTTTGTTTCATAATAGTCTTATGCTGAAGTCTATTTTGTGTATTATTAACATAGGCACTGCAGCTTTTTTATGATTAGTATTTGCATGGTGTATACATTTGTATCAGTTTACTTTAAAATATCTGTGTCTTTATATTAAAGTGAATTTCTTGTAGAATGTATATATTTGAATCTTATTTTTTATCCAGTCTGACTACCTCTGACTTTTAAAATTTGAAGTGTGTAGATCATTTATATTTAATAAAATTATCAATATGTTTGATTTTAATTTATTACCTTGCTATTTTTTAAATTTGTTTCATCTGTTTCTTTCTTTTTGTTTTTTCTTCTTATCTTATTTTGGATTAGTTTATTATTTTCAGTATTCTACATTATTTTCTGTATAACTTTTTAGTGATATCTCTTTTTTCAGGGATTGTTCTAGGATTTACAATACATTTTAATTTATCATAATCTACCTTCAAATACTGTCATATCAGTTTGGGTATAATGTAAGAATTTTACAGAATGTATTTTTATTTTCCCTCTCTTGTCCTTTGTGCTTTTGTTGTCATAAAATTTACCTTTAAATATGTTATAATTTTATAATGTATTGATTTAATTTTTGACTTAAACCAAGAATTAATTTAATTTAACATTTTAAATGAGGACTATTTTACTATTATATTTACTATATCTAATGCTCTTTATTTCATTGTGCATATTTATTTGAGTTTTAATCTGATATTTTCTTTATTCAGAAGATTTTCCTTTTACATTCCTTATATAGCAGTGAATTTTCTCAACTACTGTTAATCTGAAAATATCTTTCATTTTGGAAGAATATTTTCACTAGACAGAATTCTAAATTAACAATTTTTCTGGGTCAATATTTTAAAGGTGTTGTTTTGTTATCTTCTAGCTTGCACTGTTACTAATACGGTCGGTGGAAATTTTATCTTGCTTTGCTTGTATTGTACCCTTCCTTTGCTGTCTTTAAGATTTTCTCTTTTCAAAGGTTTTCAGCAATCTGATTATGGTGGGATTAGGTGTGTTTTTTTATTTGTTTGTTTGTTTCCCCCCCCCCACTTTTGTTTCATTGAAATTCTTGGACCTGTGAGTGTGGCCCCTATAATTTCATCAGATTTTTATATACCCCTTGAACTATCTTCTCTTTTGTAGGGGGTTTCAAATACAAGTATATTAGATAACTTGTTAGCGTTCTATTAGTCACTGAGATTATATTAATTTTTTTCTTTCTGTCCTTCAATTTGATTTATTTCAATTTTTTGTGATCTTCAATCTTCCGATATATCTTTCTAGTGAAGTTCTCATTTCAGTTATTGTATCTTATTTTTGGCTCTAGAAGTATCATTTGAATCTTTTTTTATCATTTCTTTCCTAATGTTTATGTGTACTTTTAGTCCTTTAGCATATTTATGATACCTGCTTTAAAGTCTTTTGTATTCTTCTGGATCAGTTTCTTTTAATTGCTTTTTCTTTTGTTTATTTATGGATCATATTTTAATTCTTATTTGCATATCTGGTAATTTTTTTATTAGGTGCTAACATCATAGGATTACCTTATTGAGTGTCTGGGTTTTATTGTAATTCTTTCTAGAGAGCTGATGTTTAATTTAGAAGATGTTTTAGGGGCTTGGAAAATAGTTTTATCCTTTCAAGTCTTGTTTTTTTATTTTTTTAATTTTTTAGGGTAGGTACAGAGTAGCCAAACTCTAGAGATAATTTAACCATATTACAAAGATATGACCTTCCTGGGATTTCAATTGAATGCTGCAGGTTTCAATCAGCTCTTTACACTCTGCCTGGCCAGTACTCAAACATCTCCCAGCCCTCTATGAGTTCTAGGAATTGTCCATTTTGAAGCTTTTCAATAATTGCTCTTTGCTTGTCTCATGAAGATTCACCTAAGTAGCAC
>CM053503.1:112920959-113023104 GCA_028627145.1 Eidolon dupreanum | reverse complement strand
CAACAATGTCTCCTGCAGTAAGGTGGAAAATAAGAAATATACCTATTTCTGAGCTAAGAAGATTTGCAGAAAGAAGATTGAAAGTGCTTTGCCTCGTGTCTGCTTCTAGCTGCTTGTAGTAAAATGTAAAGAAGGGATATGAGCTAAAGAAAGAACTGTTATATATAAAGTCTCCAGGACTTGCTGGGTTGGAAAAGAAAACTGTTTCTCATTCCCAGCCTCTCCAGATGGCAAATGATGCTAAAATTAAGATGTGGCTTCTGAGCAGAGATCAAATCCAGGGTGCTGTCAGGAAAACATGGTCTAAATATAAAATCTTTTGTTAAGGCCTCATAAAGTTTTAAGATAGTGCCTTGTAGACCATTTCAAAAAGACAAAAGGCCCTCTAAAGACCTTAAGGGGTACTTCACAGATTTCTTCCATGAAACAATACGGTTTCTAGGAATCTTAAAGTAAGTGTCCTTTAAGGGAGGCCAAGTTAGAAAGAGGCTTATCTCAATGAGATTTGGACATACTGCATTTGTTTAATGGGGTGGATTATAAATTGATTCATAAGAAACCCACAAAGTGTTTAAAGGAACTTTATCACCTGGTACTGGAAAGAAGATAGAAAGTACAAAATTTAAAGAAGTCTTTGTACTCCCAAAAGTCTATGTGTAGGAAGCAGACTAAGAAAGCCCTCAATTGCAAAGATGGCCTTTGTTTTATGGAATAGAAGTTAGTGAGTTGAAAAATTTCTTTAGTTCACAGATTTGCAGATCAAGAGGAATGGTACTCAAAGTGCTAAACTCAAGGAACCACACCCAAAGAACTTCATCTGATTTAGACAGCAATATCCTGGACCTCAAGCCTAAGCCTGATCAGCTTGGGAGATGGGTGATGGGGAAGAAATTATTGTATTTTGCATGTGGAAGAGATTCGAACTAGTGTGGCCTGAAAGTGTATCATGGTAGATTTTAGTTCCAAGAACAACCTCCACCATACTTTTGGTCCCATATGCTCCTCCAGAATGTTGCTACTCCCCCATTAATGGAATATATGTCTCATCTCCTAAAACCTGGGTATACCATAGACTACTTGAAAAGATAGGATGCTGCAAAATTGATGCTGTGTGGCTTCTGTGGCTAAAATATAATAAGAAATAGAGCTTCTACCTAAAAGCTCTTTCTCTTGGAATGCTTACCTTTGAAACCCCAAGCTGTGAGGAAGCCCAAGCTACAGGGAGAAGCCAGCTAAGGTATTAGGCAACAACCAGAGTAATTTCCAGACTTGAGAGTAGCTAAGCCTTTACATGATTCTGCCTCTTAGTCTTCAAGCTGTCCCAGCTGACATTGAGTGGAGCACAGATGAGCTCTCTATACCAGGCTTTGATAAGATTAAAGAATTAAGAGAAAAATAAATATTACATTTTTAAGCCACTAAATTATGAGGTGGTTTGTTATGCAGTGATAGCTGACTCAAACATCCACCAAGAAGACTGTAAGCTAGCTAGGTATGCTCATCTATTGTACAGATGGGGAAATATGCAGACAGCCACATAGCATGTAAGTGGCAAAGGTGAGCTGTGGATCTCAGGGTGTCTGAATCCACAGTTTGAATCCTTGACTCACATCTATGAGAGGGTGCAGGTTGACCAAAAGACATTGAGTTGAATGAGAAAGACCATTAACCTCTAGCCTGAGAAGATTGAACCCAAAATAAGGAAGATTAAATTTGTAGCCTGCCAAACACATAGAGGTTTTTCTTAAAAACATGGCACACTTTGCAGTCAAAAAAAATTATGGTCAGATCCTGCTCTTATGTTTACAAGCTTTAGTGTGACCTTGGGCAAGTGATATAATTTATCTATGTGTAAATTTACTCAAGCTGGAAGTTATGATATAATATCTGTATTGCAAAATTATTGTAAGAAATGTAATTTTTTATACATAAATAAGATAAACTATTATTAGTCAGAATATCTTAATGTACTCATCTGAAAGTCCTGCTAGAATATGAGTGGCACACATTCATTGCCACTGATCAAAATGTCAAAACTCAACTTGGCCAGTGTCCCTTTCTCTTTTGAAATCCTGCTGCTACCTGCCATCTCTTCCCTTAGTCTCAGATACTGGCATCAAGGCCTCTAGTCATCACTAGTCTGCCAGTTCCTTAACTCCTCAAAAAGTCTCTTGATATCTCATTCTTCTACCACAAATTTTTCTGCCTTGAATTTTAGCTAAAATTGATTATTTGTTTAATGACGTTCAGATGCAAATGAGACTTTACTCTGTGAGACTTCTGACTTTAAAATAACAGCTTATTTACTACTATGAAATCTTTAATTGATAGAATTAGTGGGAGAGAAAATTTTATTCACAGAGTTCTTTGCCTACTCTTTCTTCCCTCCATAATCAGTAAAAAAAAAAAAAAAAAAAAATACTGAAAGCTACATTGTAACCTCTCTGCACCCCTTTTGGAAAACACCGTATATCCCAACAGGGCCCAAAAGAAATAATTTCTTGTCTGGGGAGAGAACTAAGGTTTGCAGCAAAACACAAATGAACTTTATTTTTAAATTGTGACAATTTTTTCTACCTCTTATCTTCTTCAAATAGTGGATAGAGTTGAGTGGGGGAGGATGCTTCCATTTATTGACCAAGTACTTGCAAGTGCTTGATGTATCTCTTATTTAATTCTATCACCTGCTTGTGTATTTACTTTCTGCATTTTCCAAACTTAATTTTTTTAAAAAAATATATTTACTATTAGTAATTATTTGAATCCAATAACAGAGAGAGAGAGAGAGGTAATTATGTTGTCCTGCATCATAATGCTTTTTATATCTGTCTCTTCCTTTCCAGTCTCATTATTACCACCGAAGTCCAAATCTTTATTTGCTAGATTATTGCAATAATCTATTAATTGGTGTCTCTTGTCTCTTGTCTTCTTAAAAATGTCTTTGCCAGATTAATCTTCCTAAAATAGTATATCACACAAGTTGTTTCAATGTTCAATAACTGTTCATGGATCCGTATTGCCCTCAGGAAAGAAATCAATTATCTTTAGTCAGACATTTAAGGCTTTTACAATTTATCTTCTAACTACCTGTCCAATATAGTTCAGTCCTTATCTGACTTGACTTCTTACAAGTAAGTCTGATGAATCTTTTTCTTTTAGTTTGGACAGCTATAACAAAATACCATAGTCCAAGTGGTTTTTAAAAAAAAAACATGTATATTCAAAGCTTTGGGTGTTGGAAAGTCCAAGGTTAAGGTTCTGGCAGATTCAGCATCTGGCAAGGGTCCTCTTTTTGGTTTGCAGATACAGCCTCCTTTGTTATATCTTCATATGGATATAAGAAGCATTGGTTTCCCTTCTTCTTTTAAGGGCACGAATCCCAGCATGAGGGCTCTGCGCTCATGACCTCATCTAGACTCAATTATTTCCTAAAGGCCGTATGTCCTAACACCATCACTTTAGGTGTTAGGGCTTCAACATATGACTTTTGAGGAGAAACAAACGTTTGGTCCAAAACACCTACCTTCTTATTAAAAAGCACTCTTCCCATGATTTCTTTGAGATAATAAATTCTTTTTAGAAAACTTTGTGTTGAAATGATTTCAGACTTATGGAAAAGTTGCTAGTATAAAGAACCGATTACCTTTCATTTAGATTCTCTATGTTAACATTTTACCACATTTGCTATATTATTTTTCTCTCTCTCTTTTATGCATGTGTAAATACATGATGCTTCTTCACCTCTATCTACTTCAGTATGTATCTAAACACAGCATATTCTCTTAATCACAGTATGTTTAAAATAGAAAATTAAGATATACAATACTATCCTCTAATCCACAAAAAATGAGAAGGCAAGACACTAAATGGAAGAAATTATTGAAAAAATATATACTGCAAAAGCCTTGCATTAAGAATAGAAAAAAATAACTTTTATAATTCAATTAAAAGAAGATAAATTCTCCCCTCCCCACTGAGGCAAAGGCTGGGACACCTCACAAAAGAAGACTGACAAATGATCGATAAGCACAAGAGAAGATACTCAATATTAATAATGCAAGTTAAAACTACAGTGAGATACTACTACACACACAGTAAAATGCTTAACAATATGAAAACAATGTAACAATCCCAAATGTTGCAAAAATATGGAGCAATTAGAGCTATCATGCTTATGGAATATAAAAAATCATAAAATTACTTTGAAAAATTGATAATTTCTTACAAAGATGAACATAGATTTTTCCTATGATTCACCAATTTTACTCCACTTTAATGATCTAAGATGAATATATATACTCACAAAAAGATAGGACAAGAGTACTTATAGCATCTTTATGTATAAAAGCCAACAACTAGAAACCACTCAAATGTTCATGAGAAGAGATCAATTGCAGTATATTCATACAATGGGATAGCATTCACAATAAAAGGAGACATACTTATCAATCAATATCACCCAACAATTTTAATTAAAAAAAATTACAAATAAAATTCTAGAAGTTCATTTTAAAAAGATAGCCCTACTTGGATGTAATGTGGCATATACAATAATTAAATGATAATATAGATGCCATTTATGTTTTAATTTGTTTATACCTTCCATGAAATAACATCCAATGTTACCTTGAAAGATATAAAAAATTAATCATAAATTATGACCATAATTTTTTATAATATGAACTTGGAAGACTATTATTCTAGGTTTTTGCACATGTATCATTAATTTAAAATATTAAATTAAATATTTAATATGTGGAATATAGGCTTCATGCAATTTATACTTATTTTTAAATTAGCTGATAAGTTGAGTGATATACATCATTTTTAGAGAAGTTATGGCAAAGCTGACAATTTTATTTTATTTTATTTTTTCCTCCTCTTTAATTTACCCCCATACCCCCACTTCCACCCCTGACCTATGAATGTTGCTGTTTACCCTTAGGAACTGGATGTCGGAAGGCAAGGCTTCTCCTCCCACATGCTCTCGGCGTGCACCTGGGGCCTGGCGCTCCCAGCCTATTCAAAGTACTGGGGGAGCCTGGCGTACCCAGCATACTCGGGGGGCCTGGGGCACCCAGGGTCTGACACACCCAGGGGGCCTGGCACACCCAGGTACGGTGCGTGGCTCCACCTGAGGCGAGAATCCAGGACCTTCTGCATGTAAAGCAGACGTGCTAACCACTACACTATGGAGCCACCCCTGATAATTTTATTTTAATAACCAATTAACCTAATATGAAAGATCCGGCTTAACTTCAAAATTTTTTTTTAAATTTTATGAAAGATCATATGAAACTATTAAATTATTTCATCATTTGCTGTGGGATTAAAAATTATGAAATAGAGATTTTTTTTTCTATCTAATAAACATGTGAGTAATTTAGAGGAATTTTAATTGCCTTTTAAAGATTTTAAAATATGAGGAAATTAACAAAGAAATAGTTGACTTCAAAAAAAAGGAGACATACTACAGATACAATTACATAATGAATCTCATAGACATGATGTTCAAAAAAAAAACAAGGCACAAAAAAATAAAAACTATATGATTCCATTTATAGAAATTCAAAATAGACAAAAGTAATCTATGATGATAGATATCACATTGCTTGCCTTGGCAGAGAGTGTACTAACTGGCAAGTGTCATAGTTAAACATCTGATATGATGTAAATGACCTATATCGTCATTGAATGTGTGATTTCCAGGTGTATACATTTGTCAAAGTTGCTTGGCTTGCGTGTATGTCACTGTGTCAATTATACCTTAGAAATAAATGTAAAACAAAAGTTGTGAAAGGCGCTGTCAGACTACAAAGACGTGTAAGAGGCTGGATCTACCAGAAGTGGAGCTACTAACATCTCCAATGGGAAGGCCTGAGAGTGAGCAGAGATTTCCAAAATTTAAAAGAAGAGAGAGTCACCTACAGCAGGCCAGTGAGCTGACCTCAGTAAGGGACACAGACAACCTTTGTTGAGTTTACAGGGATGGAACAAGTAAAATAAATAATCGAATTCAATCATCCTCTGTCCCTTCTACTTTATATCAGGGCCCTCCATTAATTGAACCATTGAAAAGCCAGAGAGCATGGGAGCTCTGTTAATATAGTTTTTATAGGTCAGCTTCCCAGGGCATGGGATGCAGAGGAAAAGGGAGGAGATTGGATCTTAAGGGGAAAACAGAAGATATCCAGCATAAACCTTATTTATACAAGTTCAAAGGGCATCATTTAATTGTGTAATGATGCCCAGGGCAAGAGATTCTACAGATTGAGAGGAACCTAAGTAATCTGAGGGTATATAAAAGAGAATTGAAGTTCTTTAGAAATTGAAAGTGAACATATGATGAAATGAGAGACAGTGCAATCCTGGTATGCCCTAGATGGGTCAAAGGATTATTGGAGTTGGAGTAGTAGAAAGAGTTTTTGCAATTGAGACTATGGAGAAATTTCAGTTAATAGTAATGAAAGGTCAAGTATATGTTTATAGGAATCAGTGGCTAAGGTAGCATAGAATACAAAACGATTGAAGGAATGGAAATCAGGGAACCAAGCAACCAGGATAATAGAGGATTATATGCACATATATTGAGAACATCAGGAATTATCACAAGACACAGAGAGCATCAGAGAACTAGGAGTTAAAACTTCCAAAAGAATGATGAGAAATAATGAGGAGAGGGCCACAAGAAGGAAAAGTAGGTTGTATTGTTTGTTAACTTGAATCATTCTTGATGTCTTTCTCTTTCTCAGCCCGAGTCAACCAGTCATTAAGTCCTGTCAATTTATTGCTTTTCTCAATAATAGCACCACTCCAGTCACCAGTAGGATTTAAAAAAAAAAATCATTTCTTTCTATTTTAAAGCATTAGTTTTCTAATTGATCTTCCAGAAGCTATTCTTGCCAGTTTTTCTTTGCTGCAGTCACAGTGAACTTTTCTCAGTAAATACTATCATGTCATATGATCCCCCTTATCTACTATAATTCAGCACTTAAATATTTTCAGTGTATCTCCACTGCTTTTAAGATAAGGAGCAAAATCCTTCAGGCCTAAAAGAACCCTGATGATTTGGCCTCAGGTCAGCTTGTGTAGTCTTATCAAGTAACACATTCTCCTATCACCAATCTGTCCACTAGTCATGCACAACTTTCTGTCCTATCCTCCTTCAGTGTCTTTGCAGATGCTGCTTGCTTTGTCTGGGATGTGTTCTCTTTTACCTCCCTATATTTCACTAGGTTAATTAGTAGTTGTCAATTAAAGCTCATTTTAAATATCACCTGCCTAAGGAAACTATTTCCAACATTCCCTGGACTGTGTCTATGCTAGCTAGACCTTTATATATGAACAGTGTGAGAGGAGTGCTTCTAAAGGGAGATATTCAAAGGACTATCTTATATGGGAGATATTTAAAATTTACATTGGCTTTTCCTTTGTCTAGGGTTTGCTCAGCTGGTTGCTGGTATAGAAGGGACTAATTCATATGAATAAGTGGATACTCTTAAAGAAGTTACAAGTAAAATCTGGTATAATGACATAGTTTTAGCACAAGAGTCTAGTGGAGGAGAACTTGTTTGGACAGGGGTGTAAATTTTGCTGGAACTCCTTTGGCTGCAGCCTTTATAGCCCAGTGATGCTGATTCCACTTTGAAGAATGAGGGCTGACTTTTTCAGCATGTTTTTGTTCAATGTGAAATATTTCATTGGATCTAAACCAACAGGGGCGCTGCAGTGTAAGAAAAGCCCAGTACCTCTAAGTTGCAGATGGGCCTTTAATAGCGACACCAAGTGGTAGCAAAAAGCACTAACAATAGTGGGATAGTTTAGTAGTCAAACTATTTTCATTAGAATTACTTAGGCAGCTTTGTTTGAAAAGATATCAATTTCGGTGGTGTTTGCACAACTCTATAAATTTACTTTAAAAAAATTATTGAATTGTACATATAGAGTGTATGAATTTATACCTCAGTAAAGGAATGGAAAGTATAAAGATGATGCCAATGCTTGTCCCCACTCTTCAGCCAATTATTTCAGAATCTCTGGGGAGTAGGGCTTAGACACTGATAGGCATTAAAAGCTCCCCAGGAAAATTTAGGAATATCTAACAAAGGTATACATGCACTTATCTTCTGATCCAATAATCCTGTTTCTAGGAAGTTATTTGGGAGACACACCTCCAGCCATACAAATAACACATGCACAATGTTTTTCACTGGAATGTTGTTTGTAAATGCAAAATACAGAAAATCATTTAAATGCCCACCCACAAAAGAGTGGCTGAAGAAACTATGGCACATCCACTCAATAAAGAGTATTATGCAACTGTAAAAAAGAATGAAGAAGACTATTCCAAACCAATATATAGAGGTATCTAGGATACACTCTGATGTGAAAAAAAGCAAAGAGCCAAAATACATCTAAATATGATGTCCTTCAAGTAAAACTGAAGGAGATATGAGGAAATATACATATATCTGCTCAGTTATGAAGAAAGGAATATGGCAAGAATAAATAGATACTAATGTGATTGGTCATCCACAGGGTGAGAGTGGAGTGGAAAGAACGAGTGAGTGAGAATAGGTAAAAGGGATGAGTGGAGACATTTCTCTAAGCATGTCCTCTTGTACAGTTCTGACTTTTAGAGTCAAGTACAATTTCAGATATTAAAAAAATAGAAAATTAATATTAATCAGAAGGTGTGGAAATCCAAACAGAACACGAATTCTAACCAGTGAATCTAACTCTACTAAAAATGAATACCAAAACCACAGCAATGTGTTAAAAGAAAGAAAATAATAAACCTAAGTAATATTGGAAAATAGTATTTTGAATATATTTTACAAGGCCAAAAACAAAAGAACTGCACACCAATACTGCACTTGCTTGAGTACATTTGTTTTTCACAGAGATAGGAATTAGTAACTATTCAAAACGGTTTGAAACTATTTTATGTTTATTCTAATACTGAGTAAATAAATAAATAAAGAGTGGATAATGAGAGCCACTTTATCGCTGTCAGGAGAAGGAGTTACAGCTGAGGAAAAAGGAAAAGCTAGAAGGAACCCTATAAGTCAGAATTGCAAGGATCAGTTTTAACTACTGATTTTTAATGTATATATAGAGAGGTAGATATAAAAATAGATATAAATGTGACACATCGACATCATGGACTTTCTCATAGGATTCACGAGAAGGAAATAACATCGTTCCAGTGATATCCTTGCTCAAAACACATAACTTGCATTTAATCATAATGAAACATCAGATAAACCCAAATTGAAGAACATTCTACAAAATAACTTTTCAAAAGTGTTAAGATCATGAAAGCCAAAGAAAAGGTAAGACCAAGAAACAGTCCCAGAATGGAGGAGACTGGGCTTGAGGGAAGCTCTCTGGAGAGCCAGGCAGAATTCTACACTATTAGAATAAATGATTGCTTGAGTAATTAAACAGCTGAGGCCAAATGAATAATCCAGGAATTGATGCAAGTCATCGAGATTAAGAATACTCTTATACCACCATAGACTTCTCCATTGTAGCATTCATTAAATCATATGTCTGTCTCCCCCACTAGAATGTAAGCTCCATGAACACAGATAAGTGTCACATCTATCTCATTTATTGCTCTGTCCCAGTGCTCAACACATTGTCTTACACATAGTTATTGTTCAGAAAATGTGCTGGAAAACATAGCCTTAATCTTCTTTTGCTGGTCAAGCCCATGCAAGCACATTTTGTCTCTTATCTTTGCTCCAAGTAGCTCTGCTAGTAGGAACATTCTGTCCACAGGTGACTGAGTGTTTCATTCCTTTTTTAAATGCCTCCCTTCTTCAGGCTCACTGCAAGCCCCAGCATTTAGCAGAAAGCATCTTGGGTTTTAGAGTCTGGATATAAGTAAGGATTCAAGTCCCAGTTCTCTCACCTTCCATCCTATAACCTACCTCAGGCCTTTTCTCCTCACCAGGCTTGATTACTTCGATAGTAAAGAAAAGCCTTTGGATTGCTGAGTAATGATTTTCAAAAATTTTTTTGAATATGTTTTGTTGTAGTGATTATTGATGAGTAGATTTTTTGTTTGCTTAATTTTGTTGGCCCCTTTTCTCTAAAGGAAATCTGTATACAGTACTCACAGGTGTATATAAAAAATACAGGTAACAATGGAATTGCTCTCATCTGATTGGGGGAAACTGAGGGGAGGGGAGTGGGTTGGGAAGCGATACAGAGTCTTACGCCACCCTGCTGTGGAAACTTTTGAGGTACCAATGACAAACTTCTAGTCCATAGCTTCAAAACTAAAAGTTGCTACAATTTTTCTGCCACCTTCAAAAGCATTCTTTCTCCCTTCCATTTTTCATTTACCATGCTGCAACCCGGACAAACAAGGATGGGTCATAATTTTTTAGATCCAAGACTTGGTACAATACATTCACCTAGTAGTTTACTTGCTGCAAGTTTCTTAATGATGATCACTGAGGTTTGGATCTCCAGAAACTTCTTGGAGGAGGTGGCACCTGAGTGGGCTTTGGGAAGAGAGAGAAGACTTAAATTAGTGGCAAGGAGGTCATTAGCTCTTATCAGTGGCGGCTGTGCAGTGATGACAGACCAAGGAGGCCATGAATGGGGAACCGTTAGTTTTGAAGGATAGAGATAGTAGGTGCAGGATGGGCTTAGTTGGGGGACCTGAGACAGGGCAAGTGAGTGTAATAGCCCGGCTATGATTTGAGACAGCTTAAAACTAAAAACAGAAATTATCATGCTATATTTAAGTTCATTCCCTAGTGTAGCCTCCTTGCATGATACTCCAGAAAGATCGTTGGAATTGGCTAGTTTCCAGGTATCTTCAAAATTAATTCCAAACAAAATGTAGGCAGCCTCAAAAATGAAACTTTTCCTGACATTTCCCAGGCCACGTCACACAGCCTTTATTCTCAGCTCAAGCCTACACCGTTTTTTCAGATCCAGATGAGAAAATGATGATGATTGCTCTTATATCAGAATGTCTTTCACTAGAGTTCCACTGGTTTGGTTGGCGGCTTGCTCCAGCCAGCTGGCTGTTGGTGGGAATATCCTGCCCTCTGCTGGATTTGGCAGAAAAAATGCATTTTCATTGCCTGCTAAAGAATTAATGAAGGTTAAAGTTTTCCATTTAATCTGAAAATAAATATTTGCTTTCATGTTGATCAGATCTAATTAATCAGGGAATGTATCCCCTAAATGACATGTGGATTCTTAGATTTCCAGTATCTTGGAAAAATATGTATCATATGTACATTTGTTGCTCAGTAAACAGAGGTGCAAAACATGCAGTGCCAGTATTTTTAAAGAAATGTAAAGAATTGAAGCTGCACCTCTAATAATTTAAAAAATATTCACATAGTATGATGTGATAGAAAGAACCTTGATGGTACTGTCAGACTGCTTGTGTTTGTATATTAATTCTGCAAGATGCTAAATCTGTCTGAGACTCAGTTTCTTCATCTGTATAGAACATATGCACCTAAAAGGTTGCTGTGAGGATAAAATGAGCTACTAATACATATAAAAGCACTTTATCATACCCACAAAAAGTGTGACGTTTTTAACATATGTGCTATGCACAGATTCCCACAAAAGCACATACACACAGTACATACAAGAAGTTCACACAAATGTACAGAGCAACATTGTTCAATTATTGACTTCCTGAAATTTATTTTGGGTAAATGTAGGCAAAAGCTATCAATTTTTCAAATTTAGAGAATGGAAGGAACCTTCTTTAACATATTGAAAGAAAGCAGGATGCCCTTAAAATAATTTTTGTGAGAGCTCTAGAGACAGAATAACTTTTTTATTGAGGAGTGTTTATCTTTGATTGCCTGTCAGTATGTTCTGTACAACCTATAAGAGTGTCTACATTTTTCATATTCAGAAAGATGAAAATGGCAAAAATGAGGCCTAAGGATATCTTTTACAGCAGTTTAATCCCGTCCTTTTCTCCTTTCCTCTTTTGTTTTGGGCCATTCCCTATTTCTTTCTTCTTCTTCTTCTCCTCCTGTTTGATTTGAAACCAGAAATAAGTAATTTCAATTAGAATTGTCATTGCTCTCAACGGTTAGCTGTTTCTTGCCTCCTTCAGCAATTCAGTAAGTCTACTGTTTTCAGTGCTGTTATTATAATTGCAGGAGAATATGGTCCCAGCTCTTGAATCATTGACCATCTAAAGAGTGAAAAGCTGAGTTACAATGGTGTTGATGTTAATATAGTAGCTCTTTAATAAAAAATAGATGTTTTTAACTTAATAATTTATTTAATTGATTTTATTCTCTTCATTAGCAGCTCTGCTTAATAAAGGGTTTTTAAATATCCCATTTGTGCTTTCTGCTTCAGAGTAAACCCAAGTGTAATTAATCACCGTGCCAGCCTCAGTAAGTGCTCTATTGATGTTTTGTAGAAAACTCATCTTCAACAAAGATTTAAAACTAATTGCTGAAGTTATAAAGGAATATGATATGTTCTTTCTACATGAGATATCCAGGCTTTAGTTAGAATAGATACCTATAGAAATAAATATGTGATAAGCTACTGCTGTGGGAATTGGGAAAGAAATAACCAGAAGATGTCATCTGACCTTGAAAAATGAATAATTTTCCAGGTGGACAAAGTGTATGTGCGTGTGCGCGCGTGTGTGTGTGTGTGCACGCGTGTGCATATGTTGAAGCGTATGAGGGGAGCAACTTTCAAGGCAGAGGGTATCAGATAACTATAAGTGAAAATTATAAAAATCTGCCTTAGCTAGAGTAATTGGGAGGGTGAGGCTGAAGCAGGAAAGGTAGTTTGGGGCCAAATGAAGACAATCTTTAATTGATAAGATTTGGAGCTGAATTTCACTAGGTACCTGTGTTAACTAATATACTTGAGTAGCGATTCAATGTTATACCTCTATTATATTCTGTTTAGTCAGGGAAGTGTTTATTAAGGAGGGAAGTTGGACTTTAGATGGTATTGTAATTCCCTATGACTTTTAAAATATGTATGAATTTCTGAGTGAAAAACTGCAACAGCCTCTATGTTCAGTCCAAACTGGGTTGGATTAGTGACTTTGAGAACAGACTAGAATCCTTAACTTTCATCCTTAAAACACAATGGCTTAAATCCCTTTTGAATCATCAGAAAAGTTGTGCATTTTGTGAAACAGCCACCAGCCTTTTTGGTCTAGTTAGCCGTAAATAAGCATATACTCTAAAATATCTGGAGCCCATTACCTACGGAGAAGGATTTAGAAATGGCATAAGTCACTTTCTATATCTGATTTGCCATTTTGTCACATAAAATAAAAAGGAGGTCAGAAACAGACCCATGGATAAAGACTCTTGATTTACCAAACACGCCTGTGCATTTGATTGATCAATTTTTAAAAGCCAGATTATTTATATAAATTGCTTGGCATGTTAGTACCAATCTTAACTCTCCTTGTCTGCCTACAGTGTTTCTACAAACATTTCAAGAGGCAGTACTGCTCACAATAAAGCTTTGTTTACTTAAAAAGAAAGCTCTTTGAATTGATATTCCCCAATTTCTATCTTTGTAATGAGAGTTACAGTCAATTTAAAATTATTTTCTTTGTGTTTGTTCAGTGCTTAGCACATTATGGACATTCTGAAGAATGGAGCACATTCCATTAAACAATTTTGGCCAAAATAAAGTGTAAACAAGTGTGTTAAGTAGTGTAGTCAGGTGCTTAGAGCCCTGACTGAGCAAGCAGGTGGGCATGGACTAATGGGAGAGCCTGTAGGAACACAGGCCTCATCTGTCTTGCTTACTCTTCTACATCGGTACCCAAAACATAGATACTCAATAAATATTTGAGGACTAACAAAACAATGAATAAACTCTCTCCCCTAGTTACTTTACTTGCAGTGTCATAATAAAGTAATAATTGCTCAATGACTACTTGGTCTCATGAGTTAATGTTTGCAAAGAACTTTAAACTTCTTGGAGAAAAGAGTGGTGTTTTTCTTGGCACTGTATCATATTTGCAGTGGCACACAAATTACTCCTCCTTTTCTTCCTCCAGCTGCCTGCACCGTGCCCTCCCCCAGCTCCTTGCTGGGCCAGGATCTCCCAAAGGGCAGCCACACTGCTCTTACTGTCTTCTTCCAGTCATCTCCAGCCTTGCAAGAAAGGTAGGGACAAAGCAAATGTCAGACAGATTTCTTGAAGGCCTCTCAAGAAGCTCTGGGGAAGTAGAATTTGGGTCAAGCTTAATGACTCTTAGAACTATTGGTGTATAGAGGAATCCAAGTTCTTGGCCTGCCATGGAAGAAGCTATTGGGACAGATGGGCTGAAACGTAAGGACACATCAAACTAAATCATGAAGGGAAGATAGAGGGAGTCATGTAGGCGATTGTATGTGCCAAAGCAGCTGTTTTTTAAAGTGCATATAGTTTTATACACATAATACAAAACCTTGACTCTAACTGGCAGAAACTCTTATAGTTTTGTTAGAAGGAACTCATAAGACAAGCCAGTTTCCTTTCATATGAGTAAAAATTTTAACTATTATGATTAATTCCCCCCCCCCATTTTTAAAATATTTGATGATGGCAAATAATGGGGTTCTATCTTGCAATAAATAATCATAGGCTGCAATGTTTTTTTATTGTATTTGTTACTATAAAATTGCCTTTATTTTTAGGAACAATAATTAAACAGTTCAAATGTGTTTTGGAAAACAAAAGCTGTTTTCTATTAAGAATGGCTGTCTTTTATGAACAAATTCAAGAAAAAAGTTTTTTCCTGTTGAGGTTGTATTAACTTTCAACTGATCTTGCACAATAAATACCTCAAAGTAATGCACAGAGAGCTAGTTACAGTTGCAGAATAACTAGAATGACTATCGGACACAGATCTTGCCTTTGAGGCAGGAACAGGTCCTATTTTCCACAACTTTGAGGTGACTTGTTTTCCAGACCAAATCACGAGGTTTTCTCTGGTGTGGAAAATTTTCGTGATACATATGCTGGTTGCTGTGCTTATGGCAAATTTGCTCTCTCTGTAAGTTGCTTTTAGGGCCTGGAAATGAAAGTTATGTGGAGAAAAGCTAACCTGGTTGTCTGGCAAAGAGATAGACTACATTAATGGTATCTGTTTTGCTTCAAAGAAAAAACTCAGGTAAGTCTGACTTTAGTTAACAGCATAAAGTTAACCAAGTCTTAGTTTCGTTTTTGTAAAAAAAAAATGATCGAAGGAATCTTCCTTCTAATTAAATTGTACTCATTATTAATCTGAAACAAAGGCAAATGGAGTAAAACTTGTAGTTAGCTTATAGTAAGGAGCATTTGAAAATCTGAAAGCTTAATGTCCCTATAAAAGCCGTATGTGGAACATTTATTCGGGAGTGACTCCAGATAAGAAATAGCTTCCCCCGCCCCACTTGATTCAATACAAAATGAAGAACCCTGATTTTCCATTTGTATAGGGCTTGAGAATCACATAGAAATTACTGAATTTTTTGTTGTTTTCTTCTCTTTTATTTGTAAGGTATTTGATACTAGACAGTTTGTCCCTGTCCTACAATAAATAGATGGGAGTGCCCTTTGGGAAAGAGGAGGGCAGCATTAATTAGGGTGGGATCGAATTTCCTTTTCAAAAGGTCAGTATCCTGTTGCATTGCAGGGGGCTGTAAATTCATTTAAAGCAGAAGAGGCAAAACCTTATAAGCTCTGGCTTGGCGACCAGGAATCACTGTCAGAGATTTGCCAACTAAAGTTCATTTGAGAACTGGAGTTCTATGGTAAGTGTGGGTTTGAAATGTGAGGGTTGATTCTTATTATGCATTATCGTTATTTTCTTTGATGTGGAGGAGGGGAAGATGTGAATAAGTTTTACTGTAGTATTGAATATTAAGATAAATACAATATTGAGAGAATTGTTGCTGGGAATTCATTATTCAAGTGTTTAGTGAGTAAGCTGGTTGGCTTTTAGGTTTTTTTTTTTTCCTAAATATTCTGGACTTCTACTGTGTTTTTGTTGTTATTCTTGTTACTAGGACTCTTCTATTTTTGTGTATATTGTATGGTCAGTAGATTTGATAATGGGCATGTCTCATATCAGGTCAAATGTGGAGTTTATGACATCTAGACAATTTTTGGTAATAACCAGAGAGGTCCAATAAATACAGGAGTGTGATTTCATTGCAAGAGGAAGGGAAAAAACTGGTCAAGAAAGTTAAAGTTTCTTTTCTTTTGAAAAGAAAAGAGGGAGCTGGTGAGAAGCCAAGTTTAAATTGGCTAAGCAGTAGAGCTCAAACATAATATTCTAATGATAAAGACAGGGTAAGGCGGCTCATGGAAATTTACTGTGTGTGTGTGTGTGTGTGTGTGTGTGTGTGTGTGTGTGTAAGAAAAAGAGAGAGAATTGATTATTTTTTAAAAATCTATATCCATGCTAACCTTTCTAAGAATAGGAATCCTGTCCTTTCAACTCTGTATCATCTCCTAAGAGACAATCAATAAATACTTATTGATCCAAAAGGTATCTTTTTGTAGCTGCTACCAGAAAAGGTGAACACACTAGTTACTTTGACGTGCTTTCTGTGAGATAGGCCTGAATAAGGTAATCAGAGCTTATCCAGTGTCAGCTGAAGCTTCATCAAATAAGTTTCAGCCCAAAAGTAAAGTGTGGGCATATGACAGAGCATTTCCCCAACAGGGCAGAGTCACGCTTTTGGCTTAGACCGCCAGGGGTCAGGGCATTGTTTCCAGGAAAGCTTTGTTAAAGGAGACTTTTGGTGTCAAAGAAGATAGCCACAGGGTAGAGGGTCTCAAACTTTTAAGTATGTAAAGTGTTCAAGGACTGCTTCCTGCATCTTAACTTCTAGTGATTCTGATTTAGGAAGTTGAGGGTAGGGGCGGTGTCCCTTGGGGATCTTTAATTTGTAAAAGCTGCAGATGTTGGAGAACCTCACTTTTCAGAAAAATGTGTAGAGTTTCTCTAGCTTGTTTATGTCATTAGAGGACAGTTGGTTCAGAAAAAGAGACTGACTCTGAGCTACTTAGATGAAGAAGCAGTGCCTGTCACACAGACCTGGGTTCGAATTCCCCGTGGCTTTGCACGAAGTGCTTTTTGTTCCCTAAGATTCAGGTTCCTTTTTTTTTTTTTTTTTTTTTTTTAAAGAGGAGAATCATATTGTTTACTTCATGGGATTTAAAGAAATAATGCAGCCAAAACGTTTAGGGGGATGTCAGCAATAAGTTCTCTGTGGCCAAGAAAATAGTTTGGGCAGACAGAGCCAAGGTGTGACCAACCAGGAGGTCAGCTCTTGGATGTAGAGGGTCCAGAGCCAATATCTGAAGGTACATCCTAGATTGGAAGGTGAATAAACATGAGGATAGGAGACATACTTTCTCATCATTACAAATATTTCCCAAGAGCAGTAATGAACAACCCAGATGGAACAGTTCATTGGGATTATAATTGATTCCCAAATAGTATTTAAGTCAGTAGTTTGATTTACCTCAGGAAAACCATTGTAAGATATTCTAAAGTGGAACAAAGTAGAATTAATCAAATTTGGCAGTTTGTTCATGTCTGCCATCCACCCCAAATGGAAAGAGTGATGAATGAAGAGAAAAATGGTCAAGGGTGGAAGGGAACAATGACCACCCATCACATAGACTGTAATTAAATGGTATCCTTGTCTGGTAATTCAGTACAATGTCAGGTTGGACCGAATCGTCTGGCTCACGTGTGACTGATGCCAGGCGCTCTACCAGGTGAAGCATAAAGACCAGAGGAAATAGGACTGACACCTTAGTTAGGTGCCTTTCTTAAAAGACAAAGATGAAATTGAGTGGCATAAATATATGCTATAACTGAAACAGCTAATAAGTGAATAGATGGAGAATATGAAGAATGAGTGAGGTGAGGTGGGATCTGACTGTCTCAGGCAAATCATTTAGCTTCTTTCAGCCTTATTAAGTCCCGTTCTAGTCCTGATACACCGTGATAAGCCGCAGGAGGTGGGCTGAATCCTCACTCTCTTACATTTTTCTTTACTGGAAAGTAGTCCCTCAACGAGGGAACCTAAGTTATTGTCAAATGTTAGCTATTTTGAGAAATTTTGTTTACCCTGAGCTATAAATTTTTTAGTGTTTTTTCGTTTGTTTGTTTGTTTGTTTTACTTAAGCCTAAATTTCAACTTGAATATGTTTTTACCAAATGAATATGATCTTACTTCTCTGGATAAATAACCACAATAAAAGATGTTAATGATAAATAAATGGTGAAGAAAAAACTGCAGGTAACAATAGCCACCATTCTTTGAGCACCTATCATCTATCTTTCATGTATTATGCTTGTCACATTAATCCTTATGTTAACCTTGTTAGGAGGCATTATTGTGTCTCTTTTCCATAAGGATTCTGAGAGGTCCACAGAGGTAGCGAATAGCAGAGTTGGTATTTGAATCTTGGTCTTTCTAATTCCAAAATCCATGCTCCTCTTTCTTTCAAATACCATCAATCTGCTGTGCTGAGTGCATTCATAGGCATCCTATGTAGTTTGCTCTTTGATTCAGGGTCTCCTATTAATCATAAATACCGTGTAAAGTTTATATTTAATGTCTTCCTCCTTCATTTTTCACTTGTGACCAGTTTAGTGGAGCACTTTTTCCTAACAGCAATATCATATTATTTCATTTACTTTGACTAATGAGTTTACTGAATAGTAGTAACTTGCCTGGGGCTTATACCTGGAAGTAACAATTGTTTTCTTCTCTTGATTACTTAAGCTTTGTCAAATTTCCCTTTTCCTTGGGCAGATACAATGATCTTTTGCTCAGTTTTTTTTTTTCTATTAAAAAAACAAAACAAAACGCAACTGATTTTGTGTTATAAAAAACTTAATTTTGATCTATTTAAATCTGTCTCCTCTGACATCACAGGTTAGATTTGAGTTTTTGAGGTCAGAAGGATAGGGGCGTGGTACGTTTCTGGGATTACATCTCTCTCTCCTAGACAACTATCATTTGGGGAGATTCAGGGCAGGGAGGAAGGAGAAGAAAAGGATGAATCTCTAATATTTAATAGTCTTTAGTATAATATTTTAACTCTTTCCTGGTTCAGGTGGACTGGAAGGATGAGGCCCTCTGTGAGGTCAGTATCCCCATGAGAATATTCGGAGGCGTTGGGGGCCTCCTCTTGACACATTGGTTGATATGGGAGATTCACTCCAGGAAGATCTTAGTTATGCAAATACCCCAGCCTCCTGCTGTTGGGTCTGATCATTTAGCAGCCTGCCCTTGTGCATGGAATATGGCAACACAAACACAAACCTGACCACGGCCGCAGAGTTCACTCGGCCCACGGAGAGTTGTCCCAGGACTGTGCCCTCTCTCTTTTTTGCCTTTCCTTTCCCGCTTTAGTTTAAATAGGTACAGGAGGTAGGCTAGCAAGGCCACTGCATATGCAAATGTCAAAGCTGAAAATGACATTGTGGCATTCCTGTACTACGGGCACCCCTCCCCATCTTTAAGAAGGGCTTTCTTGGCAGCCCCTGCGGTTGATTCAGTGGTAAAAGACGTGTCCTTAGGGAAGTCGATGAAAAATCAGCAGCATTACTCTCTTCCACCCTCAACAAGGCCACCTCACTGTGTTGATGATTTCCTGCTTCTTTTCCAGTCCTGTCTTCCTATTTTAGACTTCATTGGGAAAGAGGAGGGAACAGCCTGGGTGACAGTTGAGAAAAGCAGAGCCATTTACTTGTCCCTTAGTAAGTCTTGAAAGAGACGGTGGCTCCAGTTATTAATTCTCCAGCTTCTTTATACCAATATTGGGGCCCTACTGCAATTCTGAGGGAAGAGAAAAACTTGCACTTAGTAGCCTGTTAACATTTTGTACTTTGGGGGGCAAAAATTAATTGATATAAAATTAAGACTCCTTATTCACAAGAGACACTCACAAGATAATGAGAAGAGAAGCCACAGACTAGAAGGAAATACTTGCAAAAAATATATCTGATAAAAGATCGTTATCCAAAATATATTTGCCAAAACTTGGAAGCAACCAAGATGTCCTTCAGTGGGTGAATAAATAAACTGTGGTACCTCCAGACAATGGAATATTATTCAGTACTAAAAGTTAATGTGCTATCAAGCCATGAAAAAACACAGAAGAAACTTAAATTCATATTAGTAGGTGAAAGAAGCCAGTTTGAAAATCATACTGTGGGATTCCAACTCCATGGCATTCTAGAAAAGGCAAGACTATGGAGACAATAAAAAGATTCGTGGTTGCTAGGGGTTGGGAGGAAGAAAGGATGAATAGGCAGAGCACAGAGGACTTTCAGATCAGTGAAACTAGTCTATATGATATTACGGTGGTGGATACATATCATAGTATACTTGTCAAAACCTATAGAATGTACAACACCAAAAGTGAACTCTAATGTAAACTATGGACTTGGGTGCTAATGATATGTCAGTCAATGTAGGTTCATCAATTGTAACAAATCTCCTAGTGTGGGGTCTTGATAGTGGAAAAAGTTGCACCTGTGTGGGGGCAAAGAGGTGTATGAAAACTCAATACTTTCTGTCCCATTTTTCTGTGAACCTAAAACTGATCTAAAAAATAAAGTCTATTAAAAATTAATTTCTATTAAAAATATTATTATAAAGAGTTACAGTTAGCCAAAATAGAGAAATCTTCTTTCTAAATAGATAACAGAGTTCTTCACTTTTATATGGAACTGGGTAGTGTTTTATTATAACTCTATCCCTTGGACATAGAATGTCTAGCAAATGATAGACACAGTGCAGTCTTCTACCACCTCCCTGTATTCTGTTTTCATAGATACTGATCTTGAGATGACTAGGCAGGAGCACACTTGGGTGAGTAGAGATGCCTCTTCCTGGAAGCCTTTGCCTTGATAGTGCAGTTACCCCAGGGATGCACAGAACTCTGCTTCACAGTTACTGTTGAGAATGATATAACTATAGTTACTCATTATTACCTAAAAAATGGCAGTCCCCAAAATTCATGATTCTGTTTTCTTAGAACACTCCCTTCTGTGTTCACAACATTATTTGGTCTTTGAACCAGGAAGAAGAAGCAGAGAAAGACAGTTAATCGAAGCTGGCAAGTTAGACATGTTATAATTCTGAGAAATTTAGCTAGTTGTAAAAACTGGCATTTGCCTATTATGTTATTCTTTCACACATAGCTACAAGCACCCATTCTGGGCCTTCGTTTCTAAGACTGTCTTCTATCAAATTAAGAGGTTTTCCACAACCAACAGAGTTAATGTTTGGTAATCTCCTAACTGGCATTAAGAACATGAACCTCTGGGTGATGGGATTATAGGTGATATTAAATTATATTTATGAATTTTCTAAAAAATATTCTTATAATAGACATGCAGTTTTTATCATCAGACAAAAATAATCTATGTAAAAACAAAGATTACCTGGAAGAAAAACATAAAATATCTATGAAAATTTTGAAAGACGAGTTTATAAGGAAGACTTACCCTACTAATATAGAATAACAACAACAATAATAACTAACACTTCTGTGGCACGTTCTATGTGCCAAGCACTCTTCTAAACTCTTATTAACCAGTTTAATCTTCATAACAATCTCATGATGGAAGTAATATTGGTATGGCCATTTGACAGATAAGGGAACAGAATCACAGAGAGGCCATAACTAGCACATTGTTAGATAGTTAGTAAGGGGTAGAGTTGAAATCTGAGAACAAGCACCCTGGTTCCAGAGTAGGATTCTTAATCTCTCTTACTGGGTTGCAAAAAGGCACACTAGTAAGAACAACGTAGTACCAGCTGAACATCAGAGCTATTAATGTAATAAAAATAAATTGGCAATAGAAACTAGAATATAGAAAAGTTTAATAGGATAAATAATTACCATAAATCAGTGAGACAGGGATGGGTAATTTTATAATGTTATTTGGGGAAATTGATTTTTCAGATTAAAAAATTCAGGTTAGTGCACTACCACATAAAAATAATTACCCATTTTACTCCAAACAGATTAAAAAGTTAAATCTAAATAGTTAAACCAAGTAACTTGGAGGAAATATAGATGAATGTTTATCTGATCTCTAGATGGTAAAGAGTTTTCTAAACCTAAAAGCAATTAAATAAATCACAGAAGAAAATATTAATGGATAAAATAAAAATTTTTGACTGTCATAAACAAAAGGAAAAGATAACAACTAACACATTTAGGAAATTGTGATTTTTAAAATACATACCTGTAAGAAAAATCACAAAAGAAGAAATAAATGGTTAACAAAATGTGAAAAATACTCAGCCTCTTTTGTAATACAAGAAAGGCAAATTTTCAAAAATTCACATTGAAACAAAAATTAGGTAGCATTTTTCACAGAGGAAACATAACAAAGATTTTTAACTGGCAGTTATCAAGGTTGTCATAAATTCTGCAGGATCAATGATTTCATGTACAAACTCCTGCCAATAATTTAGCTATATATATCAAGAGCCTTAAAAACAGCCATATTTTTCATACCCAAAACATTTTTATGTAAGGGTTTATACTAAGAAAATGGATATGTGAATTAGGATTTACGTATACCCAAATTTTCTTCTTACCTTTATTTCTATTACTGAACTATTAGAAACAACTTAATATTTAATAAAATTGGATTAGAGGACAATAACTGGAAAATATGGTACAGCTATTGAATGGACTATCACCACACAATTAAAATTGCGTTGTGGGTAGTTCTTAGTGAGAAAAGAAAATGGTTATTAGATAGAGGTTATTATAGAGAGGATACATAGTTATTTAAGCATAGTTGTCTCATCTAGTTAAAATTAATTACAATAAAAAAGGACCAGAAAAGTCATGACGGATGTTCACAATGGCTGTTGGTGGTGGAGGGATCGCTATATTTTACAAATTGTCTAAAACAAGCAGATCATAATGAGGAAAAACTTATTTTAAATAAGAAAAAAAAGTAAGAAAAACAGGGTGAATACAGAAACATTGACCCCTGTGTGGTGTCATATCTGAAATGATGGCAGAACTGGTATGGAGTTTAGAGCAAATAAAAATTTTAGAACAATTAATGCTTTTGGCTGCCTTCAAAGCATTCGAGTCAATAGAACAACTGAAAGGATCGACCTGTGCTTCTTTTCTCCATACTTGAGAACAGCCAGCCCATATCCTCGGATAGGCTAGTGTTTTTGTAAAATCAACCAGCTTCCTGCCCAAACTCGTGTTTTTATAGATGTCACATAGGTTTTCAGAATTACCTCTAAAATGTCCAGTTAAGATGTTTTCAAAGGAATGAGTCTTGGAATTCAGTCTTTAGCATTTTCTCTTTATTTTCTTTAAGTTTGTGAACTTTTCGATATGTGTTGTATTATAAATTTTGGGGAGTGAAAGAGGCAGCAGCAAAAATGAATGTAATTTGTCAGTTAGCTGTTGCTTGTATTTTTCCAGAGTCTAAATATACAGAAGTTTCCAACTTTCCCTACTTTCATTTGCATTAGACGTTCTAAAATGTCTTAGAGGAGTTCGAAGTTCTAATTATTTTCTTCAAACATTTTTCTCTCCTGGGAAGTTGGATGTGTTTATCTCTTGTCTGTAGACTCAGCCTCATGTCCAGGAAGATTTATTTTCCCACGTTTTTAGTTCTTACCTGGACCCCTGGGTTCTAGTCAAACTCTTCCAGCGTCAAGCCCTTACATGCTTGTTCTCAGCATACTGGATCTGTGGTCCACACTCGAGTTTATACTTTCAGTTTTGGTTTCCTATTACTTTGGGCTCTCCTTCTGGCCTCTCTGAGACTAGCTTGCCTATCACCACCTATTCCATAGTCCAGATAGTGAGTTACTTCTTAGGTAAGCATGGAAGAAAAGAAGATCATTTTCTTTTATTTCTTTTTTGAAAGTATCAAAGTATTTTGGCTAAAACATAAACATGATTTTTTTTATGTCTAATAAACTCAAACAGAAGCAAAGTATAATTAAAACTGTATTTTCCATCGAGTCATCATTGAACTGTTTAGTACAGAGAGAAGCATTTTCTGTCCCCTCAGTCTCAGTAAGATTCCATGTGGTTCTCCATCAGCCCAAGAGATGAGATTCTGGTTGTTTCATTCACAAAGAATGATGTCACTGAGTCCCAGGGCATTAATCATCATGGCATATACATTGTTTTGCTGCTTTGCTCTGCTGAGCCAAGGAGATGATACATATGAATTCACACTCCTCCACTCTCATCTTTCATCTCCCATCTCCACTTTCTCTCTGAAGGCAGTTTTGGCTGCCACCAAATACTATACCTCAAGTGCCAAATTTTCAAACACAAATGATGTGGTTCTTATTTATAGGAATATCTTGTCACTTGGGCCAGTTCATCTTTTGATGGGTACATACTGACTTGTAGTACAGCTGCTGCTTTGTAACTGTAAAAGTCACAACCAGAATTGTAAAGTGTTAATTTTAAAACTGGAAGGTTGATAGGTAGGCTCAAATGCCTCTTGAGTCTCTAAGCCTCATTAGAAGTGTGGAGCTGTGTCAGTCTGGATTTTACTTCATGTCATAAAAGCCCTGGTAGTTTTGACAATTATCAGAGGATTCAAGATGTCTTAGTGTTGGGCTGTAATAAAAATACCATTAGATTGGAGACTGGGAAGGTCCAGATCATAATGCCAGAATAGTTGGGTTCTGTTGAGAACTTGCTTCCTTCTTCCTTTGTCCCCACATGGTGCAGAGAGCAGAGAAACCCAAGCTATCTTTTCTTATAAGGCACTAATCCCATACTTAGGGCTCCACCCTTATGATCTAATTATCTTCCAAAGGCTCTTTTCTAAATATCATATTAGGTATTAAGGTATCAACATATGAGTTTTTGACACAAACATGCAATACTTAACACAATGCAATCAAAGGGTCTCCTTGAGGAGGAGAAACAGTCTGTCAGCCTCCAGTCAGCAATCAGTGAGGAGGCCTGACTGAATACTTCATTTTGGGGCAGAAGTGTCACTAGGCATTAGTTTTCTGTTTTGTTTTCATTTGTGCTATCTGCTAAGTGTTGGTTGTTATGGGCTGAGAGCTGTTAACTCTTGGCAAAAAAAAAAAAAAAAAAAAAGATCTGAAGTACTGTAGTTGAAACCACCACTCTTGGAGACAGAGAGAGAGAGGTGCTTGGATTATCAGGTAAACATCATTAGCATCAGCAGTTTCTCTGCAACCCTGAAAATATACTGATGCATTAGTATGCTCTAAAAGTTTTATTGTTAAAAAAAACTCCATCTTTCTATTAAAAAATAACTTATTATAAAAGTACATAAATAAGAAAGAACATTTAAGAAACAAATTAAAATTTTTACTCTCTGTTAGGTAAGGGGCTGTGTGTGTGTGTGGATAAGAAAGTGTAGACATTCCTTACATAGAGGGCTGAAGTTACAGCAGGTGTCACATTGGTTCTAATCAGGTCATTGAAGAAAGAGGTATGGCCTAGGAGGCTAAAAATAGAATGTGTATATAGCCACAGGCCATGGGTTAGTTGGGCTCTAGTTTTTGTTGTTTTGAAGTAATGTCGACCTCAGTAGACTTTTTTTTGCCTTCAGGTTCATTGAAGTATAATTTACAAATGAAATTGTAAGATATTTAGTTTATGTCATGATGATTTTATATACATATACATTGTGAAAGGATTCCCCTATGGAGTTAATTCACATGTTCATAACCTCATATGTTTACCGTTCATTTTGTTTTCTTTTTGCTGAGAATATTTAGGTTCTTAGTCTCAGCAAATTTCAGTTATACAATACAATATTATCAACTATAGTCACATTATATATTAGATCCTTAGACATTATTCATCTTATACTAAGTAGCTTTCATATTGAAGAAACCCTTTGTTCAAGGTTTGTGATAAAAAGGTACTTAGAAGATATTAAAGAGAATCATTGGTTTATTGCTATCTGGACATGGCTTTTCCTTTTCCATAGGCAGAGACAATGGAAAGGAAGGAAAAATGGTCTGGAAGAGGGCTGGGGCTGAATGTTGCATCATATAAATCCTGCATACAATTTTTTTTTTTTTTTTTTTTTTTTTGCTGGTGGCTTGAACCAGCTTTTGGAAGTTTCAGCTAAATATTGTTACAGAATCTTTGGATGTATGTTTTTCCCCTTTGAGAACTTCCTTTAGAGCTAATTAGGAATGCTTCAGACCCCTATACAATTCCGCCCAATGTATTAGTGAGAATTTTGTGTATGCAATTTGTACAGTTCATGCTTCATATTCATTACAATTTAAATACACATTTGCTCATATTCATGACATAGTAATGGAATCAGTGAGATTTTGTTTGTTATTTAGTCAATCTCTTGTTTTTTTTCGATCTCACCCAGAATATACCTAAAGAAATTTAAAGTGGCTAAATTTTAGTAAAATTCAGCAAGTTGGTTCTTGACCACACTTAGCATGATTTCTCTTTTCTTTGGAAGGATTTTATTTTTTGTTTGTTTCTTTGTTTGTTTAATTAATTGTGAGTAGAGAGAGTTCTCTTGTATTTGAGAGGCTGATATCATCTCTAAGTTAAAGAAAGGAAAATGGAGACATAAAATTTTTCCTGAAATGCCAGAAATTTGGATGAGGTGAAACACCTGGTTCATAAGGAAAAAAAACCAAGTCCGGCCACCTTTAAGGAGCTGAAATGGTATTTCATCTGTTTCCAAGATACTTGGGTAAGTTAAGCCAAACAAGAAAAAACAGAAGTTCTTGAGTCAGAGGGGAAATGTTCATTACTCATTTGACTTTGCAAACAGAATGATGATGCCATTACCCTGAAATCTATAGAACTTAAGATAACTCATTGCCAATTATGAAAATACTATGGTTATGCTCTTGAATCATGAATCCCATAAACAATCTCACCTTATTCATTTTCTTTAGACTACTTTAACCATTCATACCTCTAGAACTAGATCATCTTTTCACAAACTTTTTGGGTTATGAGGCACTCTAGGGAAGCTAGCTCAACCCCACTCTATCTTTTCGGTGACCTATCCCATCCTGTATATCTTGAATAGGACAAGTATACATGAGAACAAATGGAAAGATCATTGTTCCTTTGACACAACTGAACAGTGTTCCATTACTCAAAATTTAGGGAGAAGCTACACATTAGCTGCAAAAGTATTATAAATACTAATCTCCTTGGCCTCCCGTGGATGGCAGTCATCTGTAACATGCAGACAACTTGTCACACTTGAAAACCATGAAGGGGAAGCAGAATGGGGAAGTGGGAGAAAAGGTTTTAATTTAGTGGTCTGGTAACATTTTGGAAAATGTAAGTCAATGTGGTATTTGCAGAAGTTCTCGCATTGTTATCGAAGACAACATATACTCTCTCATGCATCTGCCCCTCCCAAATGTTCCTTTTAATCCTATAATCTAGGGAAGAGAGTATTTCTTTTCCTAAAGCAACAATCTGATTCTGCCACTTGCAACCCTGTGTCCTTATGCCATGCCAGTGCTCAGCAACTTAGGATTTCTTAGATATTTCTATTAATATTTATTGAATACTTAGTATTAGTCAGGTACTTCTATAGTACTTTCATTTTCACGAAAAATCTATGAGGTTGGTGCAATTTTTATATAGATGTGAAAACTGAGGCGCAGAGAGAGAAAATGCAGCTATTCCCAATAGTTTGGTTGCATACTATCCTCATGGGGCACCTGAAGTACAGTCCTCACATGATATCTGCAGCACTTGTTTAGCCCTTTTCCTCTTTATTTACAGTTATTTTAGAAATTTGAACTGTTTTCGAAGTTATGGAAGCAAATACATATACAAGGTAAGGATTAAAACATACAAAGAGATAAACGAAAAGTTTTCCCTTACACCCAAGGTCTACTCCTCAAAGATGTAACTATTATTAATTTTTAATGCATTTAGAAATAGTCTATGTATAAACCAGATTATATTTGCATATGTGCATATATTTATTTTAGTTTGTGGATCTCTTAAAGTACTTATGTTATACCTTGACATATTACAGTCATTTGTGGACATGATTATTTCCCCAAATTGACTGTAAGCTCTCTGAGGCCATGCTGTGTATACTATTCCGGTTGACTGTTAAATAATGAATGATCCCAAGACCTAGTGGCTTAAACTAATGACAACATTTATTTTGCTCACAGATCTGAAATTTGGGCAGGGGTCCGTGGGAACATCCCATTTTTGCTCTACTCAGCATTGGCTGGTGGCTCAGAAGCTGGGGCTGGAGTTAGTTGAAGGCTTAATTGCTTATGTGTGCCATGTTTGATGCTGCTTTTATCTGGGACCTTGAGTGAGACAATGGCTAGAACATCTATACATGGTCTTTTCATGTAGTGAATTGGCTTCCTCAGAACATGCTGGTTGGCTTCCAAACATCCCAAGAGAACTGGGCAGAAGCTGTATTGCCATTTACAACTTACTCTTGGATGCCACGTAGTGTCATTTGTGCAGTGATCACAGACTTATCCAGACTCAAGGGGGAAAATGTATATTCCACCTCACAAAAATCACATTGTAAGGAGAGCCTGTAGGGTGGGCTATATTAACGAGGCAGTCTTTGGAAAATACTATTTGCCACAAGTATCTTTTCATCTTAGGTCATCCCTCTACTGTCTAGACCTTTATCACACAAGTTTGTAAACAGTAGATGCTCACTTAATGTCCAGAAAATTGAATTGTTGAATCAAGGTTAGGAGAAAGCAGCTCTCTGGTCTAACGAAGGAGGGGAGGTGGTGGCTCATTTGTAAAGATGCTGCCTGTTATCTCAAAAGCAGGATTCGGGGTATAAAATCTCACCATGGACAATTGCTAGGGGTGGCTAGAAAAAGTGCTTATAGAATGGTTCTCCTGGGGCAACTAGCATATGACTTGAGCTTTCTTCTTTGTCTAGGAAGTTTCTGAGAAGTGCCATTTTGATTGTAAAGAGGCTAGTGCGATGCCGAGTTTTATGTGAGCAGGTGCATTGAAAAAACATCCTCTAGAAACTACAGTCAGTGCATAAAGCACTGCCCCTTTCTATTAAAGCTCACCTGAATTGCTCAAAAGCCTTTATTGTGTGTTTGACAGTGGCTAAATTGGTATGAAGGTGAAACTCTGGGTAGAAAAGATAAGGATGGAGTGTGAAGCCTCAACTTTGTTTGCTCTTAGATTTTTATGGGAATACATTATAGGTGCCTATCAGACTGATAACTAATAATATCTCTGTTGGTCCTCTGGCATTGAGACCAGATCTGTTAACACCAACTGAGGTCTGGTATTGAAAAACACATCTGACCAAGCAAAGCAAAGTAAGCTATGCATAAGAGAAAGGTGGAGACAGGATGGAAGGCCCTGTTCACAGAATTTGTTTCTGTTATGTGTTTTTTGTTTGTTTGTTTGTTTCTCTGTCTTCTCCTCTGTACTCTCCCTTATACTTTCGTAGTTGGTTTCCTCAGTCAGCTCTCAGCTGTTTCTGCTCACTGGACATTGACTGACATGTTTGCTCTTTCTTGGTGCCACATGATTTGAACCTGATAATCCTGAAACCTGATAATCAGACCAATCTGATCCCAGAAATAATCTCCACCACCACTCCCTCCAACGTTCACATGTACATCTGCAATGCACATCTTTGTGGTTTTCTCTCATATGAGTCTTAATTGGCTCATTCAAGCTCCAAGGACTCTGCTCATCTTCTCAGTTTGGCTTTGATAGAATTAGAACAAACAATCATTAAGATTCAGTGATAATGTATTTGTGAGAGCTTAGAACCAGATACACAATTTAAAAAGAGTTTGTGTGTTCATATATAAGGGTATTTGGAAAACTGTCAGAGAGACTAAGTCAATATATTTGGATAAATATTTTTGGCTACCTGTAGAGCTTTCTGTCATGTTGCCTATACTGACTTCTCCACCTGAGTGTGTTGCTTGACTCCATTTTTTCTTTAATTGTGTTTATTATTATTTTTAACATTTAAACTACTTTAAATTGTTACTTTTGAAGAGATCATTAAAGGCCAACCTCTAGCTGCCTTCCTGTCACTGTCCACATTCTTCTCCTCCAGATAAATTTCACTAGAAAAGTATGACTTCATGGTAACCATTGGGGTTGCTTGACATAGGAAGAGGAAGCAACTGAAACATGAAATGCATGACAGACTTTGCTCCTGAGGTGAAATTCTCTTACTGGGCATTGGTCTGATGGGATGGTAAGACACTTAATTATCTGGTCGAGTACAAGGTATACATTTAGTGTGACTTTTAGAATTATTATTTTCGGAAAGCTAAAGAATCTTGGTATTTGATGACCTGTCATTATAAATGGCTTCTATAGCTTGGGATAAAGAGAGTATAAGATTTCCCAATGTGATTTAATTTTTGGACCTCAGAGGTGGAAGACTGTTTGCTGGAGCTTGACTGTGTTCATGGTAGGGAAATTAGTGTTAAACAATGAATCAAAATCATTGGGCTCCTTGCCATCACTGTCCATGATATCATCACCCTTCTTGTTCCCCAGGATGGTTCAGAATCAACTTCTTCTCCAATTGCTCCTTATACCTAGGGATCATAGAGTCAATTGCTTATTCATCTTTAGTGCTTCTAACTTTTTACTCCTTCTCATTGACATTGCTTTAGTCGAAGGCTTTCTTGACTGTTTCCAAGATTATGACATTAGTTGAACTGGTCTTTAGCTCTGTCCCCTACAATTATTTTACAAGCCACTAAGAAGTCAGTTTTTCCAAATTTTTCATTTAATTAACTTATGTCTCTGTTAAAAAAAAATTGTGATTCCCCTTTGATTATTAAATCGAGTCTAAATTATTTAGCATAGAAGATGAGGGCCC
The DNA here is from genome assembly GCA_028627145.1 of Eidolon dupreanum. Taxonomy (NCBI): domain Eukaryota; kingdom Metazoa; phylum Chordata; class Mammalia; order Chiroptera; family Pteropodidae; genus Eidolon; species Eidolon dupreanum. The sequence continues at coordinate 112,992,239 of CM053503.1, read as the reverse complement.
TCACCCATCCAGCCCCAATAAAGTGCTTGATAGCTATGTCTTACTAAGCAGCCCACATTCTTGGAACACCAGCCTCATCATCAATCTCTAATCAGTTCTCTCTGTGTTTTCACCTTTCAATAATTCTCCTTACAGTCTTATTTGCATGTGAAGTGTTGATTCTTCTCTGGCTGCCATATCTAACCATTGAAATTATACTGATTCTCTAAACTTTTCTTTCTCCTTTATTCTGATTCCCTAAACTTGTCTTTCTCCTTGAAAGGCAACTTCTGCTCCCATCCCAAGGATAAATTAATCTCTGTGTTCTGTCTTCCTAAAGTACTTTGTATCTTGTACTCTGTGGAAGTGGGCTTGTTGATCTCTTACTAGACTGTAGTCTCATGCAGGGCAGAAATGAGGTTTTAATAACCAGCATCACTTTCCCTGAGCTTAAAGTCAGATAATGTAGTAGGCCTTTGCTAAGAGTTCTTATTTTGAACTTGATTTTCATAGGTTGTCTCTGGGAAAAAGTTAAATTTAATCCAGACCACGAACTCAGTTTTTCTGTATATAAAGTATTTAAAGCTAGTATGGTAAAATATATGATCGGTTGGTGACTAATTACCCTGATTACATTTTCTAAGTCAAAAATTTTAAATGTGATTTAATAAGAGATATTTAAGAGATAATTGTCAAAAGACATTAGGATTCTTTCCTCAAAAATTTAATGTACAGCAATTGCTTTTATGTGTTAGAGCTTATAAACTCTAATTAACAACTCTAGTAGACACAAACTCTAGATATGTTGTAATGCCAATGATTGTTTACCTAATATGCTGATATAAGAAGTCTTTAACTATTTTGGTATATATTTATGTATACACATAATATATATATTATATATATACCTTATGCCTTTATTTTCCTCATCTCTTTTTAGAGGTGAGCTCTATCACATGGTATGTTTATGAGACGTGAGACCACCAATGAGTCTTTTCATCTTCAACTATACTAGCAAGATCTAAATGATGTGTCAGCTAGTCTGAGAATTATGATCACAGAAAGTTGCATATTAAAATCATAAAACTGCTATATTTAAAGAAAATCTTTTTCTTGTGATTTGTTGTTTCATATTGTTCTTCTCTTTTATTAAAGGTTATAGAGTTCAGAATTGATTCTCTTTGCACCTTGCAACAATATTTAGTTATCCTGTTTTCAGTTTTAAATAGTATGTCATTTTTCCATCACTACCTTCATGTAATATACACTTTTATTTTTGGTAATGTTATTCATAATGAACTTGCTTTTCATTCTCCACCACACATTTAACTATTTCTTTTGGGCTCAGATCTTCCTTTGAAGACAGTGGGAGCTTTATTCACAGATGAAATATGTGGCAGGAAGGGAACTGTTTCCCACCTTCCTCTCTCTCTGACTCGTTCTTCATGTTTAACAATGTTTTCCACTGCTCTGTAGATAAGAATCTTTTTGTGAATTTTCTATATTTAACACCAACACTAAATGGTGTTAAGCAACATCAGCCATTCTCACCACATCCACCCAGATTAAAAATGAGTCAAAGACAATTAGGTTACTCTGGCAGGTACTGTGACCCCACAACTGATAATTTTTTTTATAGTATTTCCAGTCCCTGTAGATACAAACAATGTGTTCTCTTCTGCAAATGCTAGGAGACAGATTCAGGCAATTTCCAATATCCTTTTCACCTCATTTTTTTTAAGAGAATAGGATTTATTCCCCGCCCCCCACATTCTTGTTTCATTGCTTGACTAGTTAGGGTCAGACAGGTGCTTGATGTTACTCAGTCCTTGTATGTTCAGTTCTTATATGCAGTCACTGGATTTCACCCAACCCTCTTTCCCAGATGTCTTGACTAACTTTGTAAAACTTCAGAAAAAGACACTCCACAAATTCCCTTGACAGTACATACTAATATTGAATGATTTGTCCTTTGGGGAAAGTGCCACCTCAAGTAGTCACTTAAAGAGTAATAAGCAGGTTGTTCTTGTCTGGACATCTGAGAATGCCAGTCATGTCCTCTTTTAGATAATTGAATGACTCATATTAAACCAGCCTTTGTGCTCTAGCCAAACCCTGTCATTCAAATCTTAGCTTCTTCCTGATTTTTTTTCTGGATCTTTTCCCAAATACCCACAACCTATGAAAGGCTCAAAGTGGGGCTTTCTTTACTCTAAAGTTATTTTATATATTTGAATTGGTTTCAACATGAAATAAACTTAGTGGGGAAGTTTGCTTTTCCCCAACTAGTTCAGTTCTAGCTCTTCTAGTTAAGAAACTCGAGGACCAGGAAGAGATAATTCTGTGACAGCTTTTAATCAAAGGACATTCTTAGTCTTTCGACTTGAGTATTTTCTTATTTATGAGATTGAACGCTTGAGAATAGACAATATATCTCTTCTAAATATTGAGTTATAAATTGCTGGTAAACTGATCTAAAGGACCATTCTCCCCACCCTTTGCCCAGAGTAATTTTGTTTTAGAATCAATTTATTTCTTCTAATATACTTAGAATAATTTTCTATGTGTTCTGGGGAAAATCGAATACTTTGATTCTACCTAAGTTCCTTGTCTATAAAATGAAACAGAAGACGAGAATTGTCCCAAGGATGTTTTTTAAATTTAATCATATTTTTTCATTTTGTAATTCTAGATGAATTTCATTGTGGATATGAAGATGATTTGAAGTGACAGTTGGACAGGAAAATGTGAATTATAAAGTTAATAAAATTTGGGAATCAAATTGGGTTCATCTTTCTCCCTCTGAAAGAGTCTTCACATAATTCAGGAGAAGCCTTCATTCTTCTCCTGCTGCTTTCCTTTTTCCCCTTTCCTGTTATGCTCCTCTTTCTTCTTTATTTCCATTTTATTCTACAAGAGGAAAAAAGACATAATTTTTCTAGGCGGCCCACTTAGAACATTTTGTAATGATTCCTCCAAATTCCTCTTCTTATGTAGACTGATGTTGAACAAAAAGACTGTAGCAATGTCCATGTGAGGTTTTTAAACTTTACTATTTATATATTAAATTAATTTTGCATTTCCCTAGTTTTCCGCCTAAGACAACAAGTGCTCAGGAGAGAATATTTATTAGCGTGTGAGATCCCTTCCATACCTACAACATTTTCCTTCTTAAAAAAGAACATGCTAATTCCGTGTGCACCCTTAGTACAAATGCTTTTTATTGTTTTAATGTATTAATTTTATTTTCAGTGAAATTTCAGTTACCATGATTGTCTCTATATTCTATCTCCTTTCCTATCCCACCTCAAATAATCAAGCACCAAAAAAAGTGTCTTATATTTAGAATAAGCAAAAAGAAAATCAGTATTTTATTTAGTGTTGCTTTATCTCGGACTTTTGCCAGGTACCAAAAGAATGAAACTTTTTTTTTCCTTTTGCTTTCCTATAATTATGTTTTAGTATTGAGAATTTTTTCTTGTCAGAATATATTTTTAGCATTTTGGTAAAATGTTGTAAATCAGTCAGAGTCTTTAAAAAATTTGTCCTGCCAAGACTGTGAAATACATTCCTACATATTCATTTTCAAATTGATGGATGGATGACAGGCAGTAGGCAGCAGGATTGAGTACTAAACGATTCTTGTGTCAGGCTTCAGAAATCTTCGCAATCTGATCTGTAGCAATGAAAAGGAGTAGGAAAAGAGCAAAAACAGAAATATGGATGAGAATTTGGTCTTAAGTCAAGAAGTAGCAGCAAAGAATTATTTTTACTAAGAGGAATAGAAAAATAGTAAGTTTAGAGAGCTGGAATTTTTGATGCCATTATGAACAAATGAACTGATGATTTTAAGTACTGTTGAAAACTTAACTGTTATCTTATGCCATGTTGAAATCTTAGAGATTAGGTGAAAAACCATAAAAATGATCAAAAGTTTAGAAGGCTGAGTTTATGAAGAAAGATGAGAAAAAGGGCAAAGCGGATTCTGATGGTGACCTTCCAATAAAAGGTAATATGGTTTGGTGGGAAGTGCTTTGGTTTGGAAAGTAGAAGGCCTATGCCTTATGCTACAGCTGCTTGCAATGGTCACATCTCTAGGCAAGTTGCTTCACCTCTTTGTGTCAAATAGTTCATATATATCAGATGATTATTAAGATCTCTCAGTTCAAGCATTATGATGACCTCTTATCTACCAGGAATATAGAATGAGAAGAAATGCGCAGAGTATGAGTGTTCACCTTGTTAGGAACAATTAAACATTTTTTTTGTCAATTACAGTTGACATTTAATATTATTTTACATTAGTTACAGGTGTACAGTGTAGTGATTAGACATTAGTATGATTTATGACGTGATCACCCCGCCCCATTAGTCTAGTACCCACCTGGCACTATGCGTAGTTATTACAATATCATTGACTATATTCCCTGTGCTGTACTGTACATTCCCATGACTGTTTTGTAACTTCTAAATTTGTACTTCTAAATTTCTTTACCTTTTTCACTCAGCCCCCAAATCGCTCTCCCATCTGGTAACCATTGGATTGTTCTCTGTATCTATGAGTCTATTTTTGTTTAGTTTGTTTATTTTGTTTCCTAGATTCCACATACAAGTGAGATCATATGATATCTGTCTTTCTCTGTCAGACTTTTTTCACTTTGCATAATACCCTCTAGGTCCATCTATGTCGTTGAAAACGGTAAGATTTTATTTTGAAGCCTGAGTAATATGCCATTGTTTATATGTACCACTTCTTTATCCAGTCATCTATTGATGGATACTTAGAGTGCTTCCATATCTTGGCTATTGTAAATAGTGCTGCAATGAACCTAGGGGGTGCATATATCTTTTCAAATTAATGTTTTGGATTCCTTTGGATAAATATCTAGATGTGGAATTGCTGGATAATAAGATAATTCTGTTTTTAATTTTTTACAGACCCTCCATACTGTTTTCCACAGTAGCTGCATAAATTTGCAATCCTATCAACAGTGCGTGAGGATTCCCTTTTCTCCACATTCTTGCCAGCACTGGTTGTTTGTTGATTTATTGATGATAGCCATTCTGACAGTGTGTGAGGTGATATCTCATTGTGGTTTTAATTTGCATTTCTCTAATGATTAGTGACATTGAGCATCTTTTAATATGTTTATTAGCCATTTGTATGTCCTCTTCGGAGCAATGTCTATTCAGTTCCTTTACCCATTTTTAAATTGAATCGTTTGGGGTTTTTTTGGTATTGAGTTCTATGATTTTTTTATAAATTTTGGATATTAACCCTTTAGAAGATGTATCATTGGTGAAAACCTTCTCCCATTCAGTCGGTTGTCTTTTTTTTTTTTTTATTGTTGTTGATGGTTTCCTTTGCTGTATAAAAACTCTTTAGTTTGATGTAGTCCCATTTGTTTATTTGTTTTTTGTTTCCCTTGTCCAAGGGAAAAAATGTTACCAAGAGCAATGTCAAAGTTTACTGCCTATGTTTTCTTCTAGTAGTTTTATGGTTTGGGGTCTTATATTTAAATCTTTAATCCATTTTGAGTTTATTCTTGTATATGGTGCAAGAATGTGGTCCAGTTTCTGTTTTTTTTTGCATGTATCTGTCTAGTTTTCTCAGCACCATTTATTGAGTAGACTGTCTTTACCCCATTGTATATTCTTGGCTCCCTTGTCATGGATTAAATGACTATATAAGCATAGGTTTATTTCTGAGTTCTATATTCTGTTCCATTGATTCATGTGTCTGTTTTTATGCCAGTACCATGCTGTTTTGATTACCATAGGTTTGTACTATAGTTTGATATCGGGTAGCATGATACCTCCAATTTTGCTCTTCTTACTCAAGATTGCTGGGGCTGTTTGTTGTCTTTTATGATTCCATATAAATTTTTGGATTATTCAGTGGAAAATGTCATTGTTATTTAAATAGGGGTTACACTGAGTTTATAGAGTGCTTTGGGCAGTATGGACATTTTACCATTGTTAATTCTTCCTATCCGTGAGCACAGTATATGCTTCCATTTAGTTGTATTATCTTTATTTTTTTCTTCAATGTCTTACAATTTTTTGAGTACAGGTCTTTTACTTCTTTGGTTAAATTTATTCCTAGGGACTTTGTTTGTTTGTTTGTTTGTTTGTTTATTTTGATGTAATTGTTAATGAGGTTCTTTTCTTAATTTTTCTCTGATAGTCTGTTATTGTCGTATAGAAATGCAACTGATTTCTGAATACTAAGTTTGTATCTTGCTACTTACTTTATTGAATTCATTTTTCAGTCTTAATAGTTTTTTGGTGGAATCTTTGGGTTCTCTGTATATAGTATCAGATCATCTGCAAATAATGATAGTTTTACTTCTTCCTTGCCAATTTGGATGTCTTTTATTTCTTTTTCTTGTAGCTAGGACTTTCAATTCTATGTTGAATAAAAGTGGTGAAAGTGGACATTTCTTGTTTTGTTCTTGATTTTAAGGAAAACACTTTTATCCTTTTTCAACTGAATATGATGTTGTGGGTTTGTCATATATGACCTTTCTTATGTTATGTTCCCTCAATGCCAACTTTGCTGAGAGTTTTTATCATTAATGGGTGCTGGGTTTTAAAAGTAAAGCATTTTTAAAGCTAGGGATGAAACACAGAATTGGAGGACATTTTATTCAATCTGTGATGTTAGCATTTGGATTCAGTGCTTATCTTCTTTTCCTTCCCTTTACAAAGCCCCTCATGTCTTGGTTATTCTTAGCAGTGTTCAAATACTAGATATAAAAAGAGAAAAACAATATAATAGAAAAATTAATGCCAAGTACAATTTCTTCTGGGGAGTCCACTAGTTTCCTTTCAACCTGCCCTACTTTTTTTTTTTTTCAAATTGGTTTGCGTGCCAAATTTCTGTGTTTGTTTGCAAACCTTGTTAGAGTTTTACAAAAAGGTGTAAAAAAGATGAAAAAAGAAAAAACAATCATAAAACTAAATAAAATTAACAGACTACCAGTACTTAAAGACAAAATAACATAGAATTGCATTCCTTTCTGTGCCTAATGCCACAGAAGGAGCCCATGGAATCAAGTAAATAATTAACTACCATTCACTTGGAGAATGACAGAGGGCCTCAGTGTTGTTGAGCAAGGACTAGACAATCTTCAATGTTCCATGTAGTCCAGAGGTTCCATGACATGATTCCTATCCTCAGGGAAATCACATTTCAAAAGTGGATGAAAAGAGAAATCTACACAAAGCCAAAGTGATTCCCTTGAAAATGACTAAAGCTATTTTACCTCCTAGTGTATCCCTAAACACTCCCAGCATTATATACAAGTACACTGTTTTTTCCTGGAGAGTTCACTGATTGAGGTGGTTTTGGTTTTCCAGTTGCTTGAAAGATAGAACCATGTTCCAAAAGCTGAACAATTAAGCAAATGATAGTAAGCAGCAAGCAAAGGATATAGTAGAGAGTGACAAATTTATAATGGTATGTGCTAGTGAACTATTTGCTATTTAAGGGAATTTTTACTTTTTGAAAAATTCAGTTGCATGAATATAATAAAAGCATAAGTTAGTAGTAACTGGAATACAATTCAAAGTTAATTATAGCAAACAGCATTGCTTGTTATCTTTGCATTTTAGAAAGGCTATTTTAAAATCATCTATTTTTAAAAATTTACTATAAAAGCCACCTAGTAAACGGACTCTTTAAACCAGGGAAAGGTGAGAATCAATAGCCTGGCAAGAAACACCTTGCAACTCTTGTTTCTGGGAGTAAAACCTTGGGTTGGTTTTCTGGAGTGAAGAGAGAAGGAAACATTCTCATTCTCATTTTGTTATGTATTGGTGTGTAATATGTGCAGATTTTTTTTGCTAGGTATGAATGAGACAAAATATGTATCACAAATATACTTTGCCCTTATGATAGCGATTATTCAGAAAGATGAAAGACTAGGGAGTATTAACAATCTGCTTCTCAGACAGTGAAAGTGTTGTCCTACAAACTGATTATGGAGTGAATATTATATCATAGATAGGAGCGACAGATCGATACAATCTGACTTTTCCTTTATTCACTTCCTTAGCTTGTGGCTAGAAACTGGTGATGTATTTTCCTGTCTTTTGTTTCTTACTCTACATGTGCTCTGGGAAGCAGTTGCTATGCTTTTCTTGTTTAGCCACGATCCGTGGGCTTCTTTAGGTCTGTAGTGAGAATTTTAATCAGTCTTGACCAGTGATTACTGTCTCTCTCCAGATACATCTCTCATACAGATTTCATTTTTATTCTTCTCTAGTGTTACGAACCCCGGGAAGTGCTGAAATTCTCCTTGTTACAGAGCTCATCTGATAAAGTGGTACCACCAGCAGGAAAGTAAAAAAAAAAAAAAAAAAGCTTCCTGTTCTCTTCCTGTAAAATGGCATAGTTTTCTTTCTTCTCTCTTTCCTGTAAAATGGTGATGGCATCTTTCTCTGACACCAAAAACAGGTATTTTGGTGATTGTATACACTCTAGTGTTTCTCCTTCCCATCCCCCAAAATATTTAACATTTTATAATTTCCACTTTGTGCTTGTTCTGCTTGGTCTAAACAAAACAAATAAACTGGTCAGGGACAATAGCTATTTTACCCTCTAGTGCACCTCTAAACATGCCCAGTGTTCCTTTACCATACTTCTGAGTGTCCCACCAAATGAGCATGTGAAGTAACTTGAAACAAAATTCTTAGTATCAGTAGTTTTTATCTGCTTTGACTTCCTCTATGCTACTCAGAAACCTCCATGTAGCATCCAGTCAGCTGGAATATTTGCTCCAGAAATCATATTTTATTTATTTGACATATTTTTTACTAAACTAACATATTGTTTGAGCTTATGATGGTCACAAATTTATATATGTAAAACGGGATTGGCATCCTAATAGTACAATGACTTGGCAAATAAATAATAGGATATATGGTGATGTGTCAAGGGCTGCGTGAGTGGGGCACCTACTAAATTGTGTAGAAGTTCAGAAGTGATAATAAGACATTCTGGCTCCTGTCATCAGGAAATGCTTCACAGAGGAGGTGGCATTTTAGTTTATCTCTTAACAGTGGAGGGAATTTTAATGAATATAAATGGGGAGAGGGTTTTAGGGAGAGAAAATAGTTTAAACAAAGCTGCAAAAGCATGACAATACTAGGTATATTCTCAGGAGGAAGGCTGTTGCACCTGGGAGCCTTTAAATCGATATACTTAGATTAAAAGTTAAGACTGGAAAGTTAGGTATGAATTAGATTGTGGGTGATTTTGAATGCAAGGCTAAGATGTTTAAATGCAATTTAGTAGGCATGGGGTGTGGCATTATTAGATAGGAAGAGTTGGGTTGGGGAGACTATATAGGGAGACGAATTGGTTGCTACTGTATTGTGTTGAGGGCTGAACCTGGGGCCTGAGCTTAGAAGATGCTGGTGGTCATGAAAAGGAGAGACAGGTGTTGGACATTCTAGAGGCAGAAGTAACAAAATGTGAGGTCCAATCGAATAGAAAAAGTCTGAGACAAATGAGATGGGAGGTTGTGTTCTGCCTTACAAGACTGGCTGGGTGAGTCTAGTTTAATGTGTATACATGTGGGGGCATGGAGGGTGCTATTTTGGGAGATGAGAGCCCTACCTGCACTTCTTCAATTCTGATGCGTATCTTCTTTACTCTTTATATTTCTGAAATTAGGTTGTTTCTTACCATTTATGGGTACATTTAATGAGAAAGTTTTTCTTGAAAAGTAGTTAGTAAATTAATGGTGCATGTGGCATCTTACCACCAAATAAATGAAATATAAAATGTGTATTATTATTATATTAGGGTTTTCTTTCAATCTAAAATTGAAATCTGCTTTATACGTATTACAAGTAAGCCAAACAATCCAGTAAATATAAATTAAATTTAAATATTAAAAACATAGTAAATATTATTCATCAAATACCTACATTGCCCAAAGTAAAGAATCACTGGAAGAATAAATCAGCTGCCAGAGCTTTGGGCAGATTATGAAGTTATTCATCAAATGCTTACTGAGCAGCTTTTATGAGAAAGTCACTCTTCTAAATGCTAGAGGGATACAAAGATGAATGAGAAAATAATTCTGTCTTGGGGTGGAAGTGGGGGAAGTTAGCTCACAATTTATTAAGGAAGAAAAGACAGGTACACATAATTTTAACAAGGTGAAATGTGATTCATCATAAGAGAGATCCCCAAGATATGCTTTGGATGCTCTTGGGAGGTGATGCTCAGAGCTACTTGGGGATATCAGGCAAAGCTTCATGAAAGGTGTGACATTTAAGGTGAGCCTGGGAGACTGGGTTGGATGTATACAGATAGAGGTAGAGTAGGTACATCCAGGTGAACAGCGTTGTGGACAAAGCTAAGAGTTAGGAAAGAACCACGTGTATTCAGAGAACACAGCAGTCCAGGGTAGCTGGAGAGCAAACTATGAGTAATAATAATAATGATTGCAGAAAGTATTTATTGAGCAATTACTATGTGCTGAGTACTGTTAAGTTTTAGTTATATATTATAACTGGTCTCATTTTATAGCTGAAAACGATAAAGCACAGATCAGTTAGCAATTTGCCCAAGCTGAGCCAGTTGGCCTTACTCCTTTCACAAGCAGTATCCACGGAAGGGTGCACACACAGGAATATGCAGCTATAAGAAGAGGCTGGACACAGGTCAGAAGAGGTAATATGAACCATGTGAAGGTGTCTGAAATTTATTCTTTAGCTGAAATTATAGCATTCTCTGGATTTGGACACTACGTCACCACTGTTTTAATGTGTGTAATGGAATTGTAATGGTCTTTAGAAATATGCTCAAGAAGAGTGTCACATTCTAGCATCCCACAGAGAACTTTTAAAACCCTTAAATTTTTATAAGACTTATCATTCTTAATGATCTTTTTCATTTCCTGTGTCATTTATTTTGATTCTCACAATGATGTGGCATTTCTCCCTGCATTGAGTATAAGTACTGAGACACATTCCCCAAACGGGCACTAACTTTGCCAGCCAAAGCCTTAGGGCTGGTAGGTGGTAGGGCGAGGGAAGGAAACGAGAACTTCTGCAGCCCAGACCATTGCTGCTGCCCTTTACTCAGTCCTCTCTTTCTTTTTCTGGTTTTGTCCCAGCAATCCTCTCTTTACAGTCAGAGGTGTAAACAAGTGTACATACGGTAATGGCTGGGTTTGCTCTGGAAATCAGTACTCCTGAGTAGAATTTTTCCTGACAAAAGAAGCAGACCATTCTCTGGTTGACACTGGTAGGACCGCATGGTCAGCTGCGTGCCCAGGGAGGCAGCAGCTTCTGTACTTTTCCACTGGTGAGGAGGGAGCAGTCCTAGCTGGCTGCCTCTGGAAACTCAGTGTCCAGACTTCATGGCAATTTCCCCAGGCGTCTGCTTTGGGAACTAGGCCAGCTGTCCAATGGTCTTAGGTTAAACAATTCATTTCACAATCTTTCTGACCCTCCTTTCAGCTTATTAGTAAGATGGTCTGTTCACAGTTCCGGCTAGAGAGAAAGTATCACTGATTCTAAATCCAGCACATTTTTTTTGTCGTATATTTGTATATAAAATTTCAATACTTGTTATTCCACTGTGTTTTTAGTCAATATCCAGATTAAAGAGGTGCTGAATAATCACTTGTTCTTGAATTTGACAGCACATTTCATTTTTATTATTATCTAATATCTCCAAATATGAGGATGAATGGATATTGTATCGTTTCTGGGGACTGCCATGCCAAACTATTACAAACTTAGTGGCTTAAAACAACAGAATGTCCCCCCCTCACAGTCCTAGGGGCTAGAAGTCTAAAATCAAGGTATCAGCAGGGCCACACTCCCCTCTGAGACTGGGTAGAACCCTTCCTTGCTTCTTCTGTTTCTGGCAGTGGCTACTGAGCCTTGGTATTTCTTTGTTTTAATTACTATCATACTGAGACTTTTTCCCCTTTCTATCTTTCCTACTGGATTCTAATCTCCATGAGGGCAGGGGTCTTTTGGTTCATCTTTATATCTCCACAGTATTAGCTCAATTATGCAAATATTGCACAGTGGTTAACTTCGCCATCATTGGAAATGGATGATGGGGATTCCAATCTTTGCTGCCCTAGGAATTAGCTGTGTAACGTTAGGCAAATGTATTAGCCTCAGGCCCTTCAAGTGGAAAAGAATGATATAGTACTATTCTCATGGTTTTGTGAAATTAGGTACTTTTAGCACATTGACTAGCTGTTGCTATGATTGTATACTGAGTAAATGCTTGTAGAATTGAATCAACCAAGAACAAGTAGTCTAGTCATAGCTCTGCCATTATATTACTCTGTCTTTGTAGCAAAGCTGTTACATTTTCTAGGCCTTAGTTCTTTTACCTGAAAATTAAGAAAGTTAGATGAGAGCACCCCGAGGTTCCTTGTGTCTAACATTATGTCAATTCAGCTAAGATCTTATAACTTCAGGACGTTTATGTATATATAGTCAGTTTTATATATAGTTTATTTTATTCTTTATTGAAGACCCTAACAAATACTATGGATTTACTAAGTAAAGATGGATGTGTCATTATTGGTTTCTCTCCTGTGCTTACTATTTTTGCTGTATCTTTATTTGACTTTATTATTTTAATTAAGTAAAGTTAAGGACTATTTATTGATGCCCATTGTTAGTCAGGTTCTGTGCTAGGTTCTGAGCACATAGAAATTACGATTTTTACCTGTATTATATTTGAATTCAAAGAAATTGAGATTTCATGTCTTTTAAAAATTGTAGGTAGACAGAGATAGAATAAAATAGTGTATTCTGATATTCTAAGAAGCTATCTTATTGCTCTTCTGTAGTTTTTTCTGCTGTACATGTGCACGTGTACCATACACTCACACACGCACACACACACACCCTTTTCTACGCTCTGAAAACAAAAATGGAGGTAAGGAACATCCCACTAGTTGCTTTCTGCTGTCCCTTTTCTGCTGGCCCTCTTACTATTGTTAAGGGAAAGACCCCTACAGGTGCAGGAACAATCCAGGCAGCTCTGAGTAATGAGTGGATTGAAGGGGGAATCTACTCCAGAAACTGCAAGGTGAAAGCTCTCTCCAGAGCTGTTCCATTTGGATGTGGCTTGTTTAACACCTTTATCCATTCAATTGGGTATAGTTGGGACCTCTCTAGTAGGCTAGTAGGTAATATTTGAACTGAGATTTGGAGGGAAAGTGTTTTGGGCAGAGGGAAGAGTAAGTGCAAAAGCCTTGAGGAGGAACTGCTTTCTGTTGGAAGGTTTAGAAGGAAGGCTAATCACCAGGATGTGGTATGATTTGAGGTTAGAGGAACTACTAGAACATTCAGGACCTCAAACAACATACTAAGGAGTTTGTATTTTATTCAAAGGCTAGAAGGAAATCACCTAGATCTCACCTGGGTGTTTCACTGTTCCAAGTATTTACACAAAATTCCAGTACCAAACAGGTTTCTTGCTTTCTAAGAAGTTACTTTGCAAAGCCCTCAAGCCCTTCCTAATTCTACGAGGTGGCACTTCCCAGCCATTGGGCAAGTTAAGTAAAAGCTGATCACTGAGGATGACGCACAGTGTTAGCTAAGGGAAGTGGAAAGAGCACTGTCACTTGTTTATCTTAAATTTTGATAAAGGACTTGAATTTTGAAATAGAACTGCATATGTGGTGGGAGAGGGTAGGGATGACAAATGACTAATGAGAACTGAATTAGGCAGTCGTGAACTACTTTGAAAAACAGTGGATTTCAATGGAACAAACCAATGTCCTTTGCCTCCATAAAAATTAGTGGTGCATGATTGTACTACTTAGTGGAGACTTTCAACAGTCCTTTGGAGGAAGAATTGTACTTGTTGCAAGAAAATGATAAAGAAATATGAAAGAATTACCTAAAAGGATGAAAAAAATCCCATTAAATATAAAATCTAAGGTTATAAACAAATGCCAAACATCCAATGGATGGACCAACAATTCACGACAGTAAGCATAAACAGAAGTATGAGGACCTATAAAAGCCGAAAGATATTATTATCAACAAAATGTGATCAGCTTTTAAAAATTCTCTGTGAATATTGGCATTTTTAAAGTTAACCAAATAATATATGCGTGCATCTGTATTATAAAAGGTTCAAACTATATATGAAATAATTTTTGAAAATTTTCACACTCCTCCCCTCTTTCTTCCACAACTTCTTCTCCAGAGCTAATCACTATTAAGAGGTTGATATATATCTGTGTAGTCTTTTTTATGTACATTGGGGTTAATAGACATCTTTTATAAGAAGAACTCCTCACATGGGGACATGGCATTTCTTTCCCTTAGTCTGGACTTTATACTATTCTTCATTAAATCTTAAAAAATGCTGGCTGAGTTCATTCCTTTTTTTATGACTTTTTGGTTGTTTTGATAGTGTTTTTTTCCCCCATTATGACAAGTTACCATCCATCGCTGCTGTTTGAGAAATTTATTTTTTTATACATATCCATTGAATCCTATGGTTAGGAAAACTGTCTTCCTAAGTCTGTTCTTCAGAGGATTGTCTTAGATATTCTAGTTATACAACTATATCACCAACAGCTTTACAGTTTTGTCTCTTTTCTTTTTCTTTTTTCTTTTTTTTCTTTTTTTTTTTTTTTGGTGACAATTGTGCATGAATATTTTACTAACAAATATTTCAACTAAGGGGGCATTTAGTATGAATATATTTAAATTGTTTTCATTTAACCAGGCATTGGTACTTTGTTTTCCCTTGCCACTGACACATACCGCGTCAGAAAAGCTTTTCACTTTTTAGTTACAAATGAAATTTTTTTTATGAAGCAGCAGTTTTTCCTCATTAACAAAAAGACTTTGAATTTACTTCTAAAGATAAAGATTTTAGAGAAATTGTAAAGTAACCCAAACCTAGAAGTTTGTTGCCTGAACAAAAAATTAAGCCAAAATGAGTTTTGTCTCTTTCTTCACAAATTCTATACCTCCTATCTGTGATATGAAGTAACACTGTGACAAGTGGTGAAGGGTTACTGTCATCACTGTCTTCCTTCTCCTGTAATGGAAATGCTCTTCAGCATTAAGGATGAGATTTGGTGGGTGTTTCTGGCAGATCCTCTTTATTATGTTAAGAAAGGTTTCCTTCTATTCCTAGCTTACTTGGGATTTTTCAAAGCAAAGATGAATCTTCCTAGCTTTAGCATCTATTGCATCAAATCTCTTCTTTTATCCAGAAATTTAGTGATTTGTGTTGATATTTTATATGCTAATGTTGAATTATCCTTTTATTCCTGGGATATATCCTACTTGATTGAGAGACATTACTTTTAATACCCTAATGGATACAATTTGATGTTTAAATTAAGATATTTGTACCAGAATTAATACAAATATCTTAATTCTGATATTAAGATATTTGTATCTTAATATCAGATACAAATATTGTTTCCACACCTCCCTCTGTCCCCTCCCTCCTTTCCTTCCTCCCTTCCTTCCCTCCTTCCTTTTTTCCTTTTCACTGCCTATATCTAGTTTAGGATCAGATTATTTTATATTGTGGAACAGTGAATGTAAGACTTATCCCTATCCTGAGAATTTGAGATAGCACTGGTAAAATCATCTGTATCTCATGACCTTTGGCTGCTTTCCCAATTTCTTCTATAATTTTTGGTCTATTCATGTTTTTTACTTTCTCTCTCTCTCTCTCTCTCTCTCTCTCTCTCTCTCTCTCTCTCTCTCTCTCTCTCTCATACACACACATATTTTTTATAAATATTTTATTTCCTTGTCCAGATATTTAATGTCTTGCTCTTTGATTCAAATGGATTTGATTAAAATTATTTCAGTAAACTACCCCTATATTTAAGTGGAAACAACTCACTTTATGAAAGTTATTTTTAGTAGGGTTAGCTGATAGTATTCATTTATCTTATAGTTGTTATGGCAGTGAAAAACAATATATTTATTGATCTTTATGTTTATATTTGGTTGGAAATATTCCCAAGTACTTTATAAATCAAGTAACTTTAAAAGAAAAATAGCTACTTTCTTTTTGTGCAAGATAATAATCTTCAAGCAAAGAAAATAAAATACTCTGGTAATAAGTAGCAACCAATCATATTTCTCTTAAAACCTTAATCTTTCTCTGAAAGACATCTTCATAACATAAAACAATTCTCTTAGGATACATATGTACTTCAGTTAAACTCTTTCCACCTTTGTCTTAATAAATTCATAAAAAAAATTGCTTTAAAAGAGTTTTAGATGAATCCAGAATTAGAGATCCTTTGACTACTGATTACACTGATTACTTTGTGTTTATGCTTGAAGACAGTTTTTGTTATTAGGGTTTTATCCCACCAAAAGGGAGCCATGTCTGTGGACATTGGAGAACTCATTAGTGGTGTGGTGCTTTCCTACAGAAGGATGTAGTAGGCTATTATTCTTTGCATAGTGTGTTGATTCTCTTCTATAAGCCTGTTGTTTTAATTCAGTTTTTATTTTGTAGCCCAAGGAAACCATGTGGTATGAGGAGGAACACAATATAAAGCAATTAAAAGTAGAACTTCTGTGGCTGAATCCAGGGCTCGAAACACAGAATCCTCCTTTTATTCCTTCTTTTTCATCCTCTTCGCCTCTTCCCCAGGTAACTCAAAGGATCTCCTTACAGTCTAAGGAGTGCAGTTTTAAAATTATTGCAGAGACTATCTTCTAAAGACTCAACTCCCCTGCACCCACAGAGCATTTTGTACAAATACATTGGCAAGTCCACAAAGGTCCTTTTAAAAACCTACCCACATCTAGATTATCTGCAAGTGGCCCACATGTTACTTTACACCTTCAGCATGGACCCTCTTAGAGATCCATCTCTTTTATGCGCCCACCAGGTTCAGAGTACTTTTCCTAAACCTGAAGTAGATAAAAAAGTAAGTGAAAATTTTCAAATACAGTTAATGATGTTTCTATGTGATAAGTGCACAAAATGAATGTGTTGAGATATTTACTTTATGTTTAAAAGAAGGCTTGAAAATATCTAAATGGATTCATGAAAAATTGACCTACATAGTCTATTTAAAGCCCCTGGATAAATTCAGTGGCTTAATCTCTTGAATGATATTGTAATCTATCCATAGCTTCATGATTTGATTGGATTAAACTTTAATAGTTCTGAAAATTGTTTCCTGGTACTTGTATTAAAAATGTGATGAATATGATTTATTGTTAATGATCATTTATATTAGGTGTGTGTGCTGTTTCAAATATGTATATCACAACTCTAAGTTAATATTTGGTTTGCATTCACATTAAAATTTCTAAGACAAGGACTTTATGACCTCTGTTTCTTTTATTTCCCTTTCTTGAGCTGTTTATTTCTCAGATCCAATTCTGGTTGTAGAGTTTTAGTGTATCCTTTTCTAAAGAAGACTACTCCTCTTTGGGGATGTTCTCTGAATCTCAATAATCCACAATGACTGTTTAGAGAAGATGGAGACACCCATCTACCTGCCTGATCACTCAAATATGGTGAGAATTAGGACAAAGCGTTTGTCACAGTCAGTGGGCTCTCGTATATGAGAGTAACCTTACCAAATTAGATTGACCTTATATAAATTCAAATATAAAATATTCAGATACTATCTATGTGACTTTCATACATGTCCTACATCAATCTAGGTAGCCAAATAAAGCCTTCCTGTATAAATAAAGGCAAAACACAAAACAAAGTGAATAAACAAACCAACAAAACAGAGCAAAATGAAACAAAACCCTATAATATTCCAGGAAGCCAAATAAAGGCTTCTTGTGCAAATAAAGGCAAATAGCCAAAATTAAACAAACAGAAAAACCTCAACAACTATCTTAAAATCAGAAGGACACAGAGGATTCCTTATTTTTTGACCAACCACTTACTCCTCTCCCATGGCTTACACTAATGAATAGATGAGTTGGGCTGACGGTAATCTAGAAACTTCAGACATTGGGTCTGACAATACTTTGTAAGCACACCTTGGCACATGACAGCAAATATTTTCACATGTATTTTAGCTTTTAGACTACTGTAGGGTGGATGAGGGTATCCTTGTTCATGTATGAGCCTTTGGTTATAGATAAGACAGTTCATAAAGGGTTACAGTCATTTAAAGTTTTTCCTTTTGAATTCTTATTACTTAAAACAAAACTCCATAGTAATAGTTTACTTGTACCAAGAGCCATTCATGGAATATTTTGTCTATTCCTTCCTACAAATTTTTGTTTTAAACATGTGAAAACTGAGGTTTAGAGAGTGTATTAGTCAACTCAGACTAATATCATAATATCGTAATGACATACTGTAGACTGGGTGGCTTATAGTTCTGGAGGCTGGAATTCCAAGATCAAGGTGCCATCTGATTGGGTTCATGGTGAGAGCTCTCTTGCTGGCTTGCAGACATCCACTTCTTGCTGTGTCCTCACATGGCAGAGACAGAGAGAGACAGAGAGCAAGAGAGAGTGAGTGAATACATTAGCAATCTGGTGTGTCTTCTTTTAAGGACATTAATCCTATTGGATCATGGCCCTACCCTACAACTTCATTTAACCTTAATTACCCCCTTAAGGGCTCTATCTCCAAATACAGTCATATTGGATATAGGTCTTCAACATATGACTTTTGAGGTATACAATTTACTCCATAAACTGACTTTCACAGGGTCACAATGCCATCGAAGCAGCAGAAGCAGTATTTGAATCCAAGTAGTTGGGGTGTGGAACCCCTGTTGTCAACTTTCTTACCACTAAGAGTCTCATGAATAATTTTAAAGTTGGCCAAAGTTGTCTGCTAGACCCTCCTACCTTTCCTTCTATGTTACATACTTTAGGCATACCCCTCTTACCTGCTTCCATCAAATCTTCCTCATGTCTAAACTCCTCAGAGTTCATCTAATTTGTACTAAAGATTAATTAATTCCATAGTATTTGCTTATTTATGAACAAAATGCTCCAAATAAGAAGAATGTCCCCTCCCCCACAATAATGAGATACTAGTTTCAGAACACATGGCAGACATATTTTGAAAGAGAGTCTGTCTTTAACTTTCAGAACACTTTCTGTAGGTGGTTATAATACTTTAGAGTATGGATTCATAGTAAAAATTTTTCTACAATTTAGTTTTTCTTGTATGGTTGAGAACCATATTATTCAATTCATTTTGTTAAATATCTACTGCTCTACCCTCTTCTTTTTTATTAGCAAACATTTATGGAACATTTTCTATACATAGGAAATGAGTGTATATATACAGATAAGAGATGGCCCTCATTTTCAAGGTAATAAGAGGAAATCAGATGTTGGAGAAACAGACTTGTGTGCAATTAACTATAATCTAAGTATAAAAAGAAAGATCTGAAAAATGTGATATAAAATTTCAGAGAATAAAGTTAGATAAGAGCTTGAAATTATTTTTATTTTATTTTGTTTTACAAATAATGAGGCACTCCTGAAGTCTTTTGGGTATGTAGATGGCTTGATCAGATTACTTTTCATAATCACCTTTATAAAAGAAAAGGAAGGATAAAGGGAAAAGAGTTTAGGCAATTATAATTTTCCTAAGATAAATTCTATAGAAAAAAAGAAATTGTAAATAGTAGAATACTTTGTAAGACAAGGGTTTGAGGCTTGAAATCACATTGTGTGAAAAGATTGGTGTTACCCCACATTTTATCACAAAGGATACTTTTGATCAGGAATGTTACTCAAAATATTTAATAACTGGTATGACACAGATTCTGACAATCAGTACAGGGGACTGGCCAATCAAAGTAGACCATATCATAAATATGTAATTAACAAGTGTTACTATCCTGGTATGTGTTGGTTGAATATCAGACCTGCCTTAGACTCTGATTTTATAGCCGTGTACATCATGATGTGACAGATTCTACTGTTAAATACATTTCATAAATTAAGTAAAAAATAACATGTGTTCCAATTTCTTAATTTAATAGTAGACTCCTATAATTTATATTAGCTTAACACATTAAATTGATAAATGTTATCATCTTCTATAAAACTTGGTTGTTGGTTGGCCTATGTGGCCCAACATTAAGTAAATGTATAACTTCCATTTGGTATTTTGAAATATTAAAATGTTTACCTAACTTTATAAAATTTTGAGGAGAGAGGTGGACTGTGTCCTTAATAATGTTGATTTAAGTCATGTATTTTATAGCCTAGAGATGTTTTTAAAATCAATTCTCTCTTTTTATACACACATACACACACACACACACACACACACACACACACACTACATAAATGTCTTTGTAATTTATATGTTCTTTAGTTGCCAAAATCTCTACCACTCCCTTTTGTTTGATACATTATGTTATATTATTTTACCCACCTGGCCCCTGGAAGCATAAGCATTCATAATCCCTGATTAGATCTTTATATGTTTTTGGAGACATCATTTTGTTCAAGTTTAATTCGATTCCAATAGTAATATCATGCTGTGATAGGGTTTTAAAAATTCCTGATGTGGCTCCATCTCTTGGAACACTGTTAACTCAGAAGATTTTACTATTTTTACATTTGGCATGTTCTGCTTGAGCTGAATTCACCTTGACTTACATTTTAGTTCAAAGACTTTTAATGCTTTTAAATTTTACTATTGGCCTTCAAAATGATTTTAAAAATCAAAGTTGACTTTTTAGACTGTGTAAAACTTCTCTTTTTAAATTTTTGTTTCGGTTCTTCTACTTATGTTCCCTGCTCCACCTATGAAACCAGTTCTGTCGAAACTACACGTCCCCAACACCCACCAAAAAAAGCATCTGTGATCTTGAGTACTGAACGGTGGTGCCGTTGGCCCATATGCACATGCAGGGACCACTATCAGTATTCTTATACCATCTCAGTTTGTTTGTTACCTTCTTGCCTTCTATATTCCTACCTTGGGCCTACTTACTTATGCTGCAGCAGCAAAGTCCACTCTAAGATATGGCCAACTTTGTGTTCTAAGTGGGCTGGTCTTCCTTTCCCTTTCGTTCCTTGTAAAGATGATGGGTAATTTTAGCCAGGACAAAGTAGCAGAAGGGCAACCAGGAGAATGCTGAATAGTTACAGACATAATGTCTTTTTGATGAACATTAATGAGCTATGGTGTACTTCGGGGAAAGTACATTACAAGGACTTCGTGAGAGAACATTATGACTGGACCCTGTAATTCTTGCTTATATTCATGAGAACTGAATGTTCACACATCCTGCCTTTTACATTGCACTGCTCATATTAAGTAGGAAAATGGATAAGAAACAAATGGCAGAACTTGGGGAAGTTTTTCTTTCTTCCTTAAAAAAAAAAGAAAAAGCAGATGGTGTTTTGAACACAACTTGCCATAGAACATGAACGCATGAGTTCTGGCTGTTTGAAGGAGAAAAAAAATAAGTTGATTCTTTTTTAATGGTAAAAACCAGCTTTAGGCTCTTTCAGGGCCTCAAAGAAAAAAGCACTGAGAAATGGGAGTAAACTGAAAGATAGGGTTTGTGTAACAAGTACCTCAAACCACAAAAGTCACATGGGGCTCTTTCTGCTTTGCTACTTCTGATTATTTGTCAGAGGGTTATACTTTTAGCTTCTCCCCCTCCTGCAAGGCCATTCAACCATGCACCAGCTGGAGTAATCTTCATTCACAATGTCTTTACAAAGGCTTATGCAACAGAGCAGCAATGGCAATTTGGTGGACTACTGCTCTGGTCCAGCGTATAGCTCTTACTCTACACTCACAGGCAGCTATCCGATGGATGATAATCGAAGAATTCAAATGCTGGCAGACACTGTGGCTACTTTGCCTCGGGGACGAAAGCAGGTATGATTGATATTTTGTACCTTATAGAGTGTTCATGTTCTCTTGAGAGCAGAGAGATATGTTTGTCTGGCTTCATAGTAAAAATATTATCTTAGAGGCTTTGAAATTAATGACTAAGAGTATGGGTGAGGAAGAAAATGAGGAGCCCAGAGAGCTTGTGTATTAGTTCAAAGATTTAAGACCATAATAAAACTTTCAAGGCAAAACTTAAAAAGAAGATTGTTTTTCTCATATGAATAGGTGTTCAGGTAAAATGAACATCATTAAGCACATCAGACTTGAAGCTACTGTATATAGACATGACCAGTTTGAGAATTACTGATTTTTTTTCTCTGTATGTCTCTCATTCTCTTTCCCTTCCAACCTCACTCCCAGCTGTTGATAGTCATTTCAGTTCATAATCAAATGACAGACAGTACTTTTTCTTGAGGACAAATTTTGTGGACTAATTTATCTTCGGCCTTGAGGCATGGGCACATAACTCATGCTATTGAGAAATAAGACTTGTTGGATAAGTGGGTGCCAGATTGAACACCAGCTCAGCCACCTAATAGCTGTGGGATCTTGAA
Organism: Eidolon dupreanum; assembly: GCA_028627145.1. Taxonomy (NCBI): domain Eukaryota; kingdom Metazoa; phylum Chordata; class Mammalia; order Chiroptera; family Pteropodidae; genus Eidolon; species Eidolon dupreanum. The sequence continues at coordinate 112,969,844 of CM053503.1, read as the reverse complement.
CAAGCTCTTGTCTCACTAAGATTCAGGTTTCCTTTCTCTAAAATGAAGATAATAATAGAATCACCTTATGGGGCTTTTCTGCTGCTTAAGGGAGGAAATGCACAGTGCTTAACACAGAAATTAACATGTAGTATATGCTCAATAATTCTGCTATGACTTTTATTTTTACTGCAAAGCATTTCCCTTATGAGAAAAGCTCATTTGGAAAATACATGTCCAACTAAATTTATTGTGATTTTTTTTTATTCTTTGACATTCAATTTGTTTTAAAATATTAAAAAAATAATAAAATAATACCTCTTCAGTAATATAACTTGCCCCAAGTACGTATCTGAATTGAGATATAGCACTGTACATAAAATATTTAGAATTGCTTTAAGGCATAAATTTTTGCCCTTAAACCTTGCATGTGCATCATGTGCTCCACTTAAGCCTTCTAATTTCAGGATTAGACAGAGCATAGTGGGGGAGTCATGATTTTTTTTCTTAGTGATGCACATAGCTTATTCTTTGGCATTTCTCACAATGATTATAAGGGTATATATAATTTGCCATGGTTTGGATTATCAATCCTTTTCAATCAATTTATGATGTTAAGTTTAATATAATGATGAACATGTCTATTAATTTACTACCTGTTAGAAAATAAAGCAACTCTGGGGAGCACAAAAGTCTTCATTCAGTTTTCAGATGTAGAGCTGTGTACGAGGTACAAAGATGAGAAGAACACATTTCCAATTAAGTAGGATTTACAATAAAGTATGCAGAATGAATAGATATTATACAAAGTAAAACAATATAAATTCTTGAATATAAGTACATATCTTTGAATACAGCCTTGAAGGAGAGATATCCAGATATGGAAGGTTATTCCAGAACAGGGAATAATTAATGCTGAGACACAGATCTTGGGGCCTTTAGGGGATGCTTAGGTAATGGCACATTGTTGGGTCAGAGGGACCCAGTGTCTGTGTAAAAGGTGAGGGGAGGCGTCAGCTGGGTTGCTTTATGAAACACTTGGACACGTCTGCTGAGGAAGTAGTAATCTGACTAGCAGAGAAAGCCACTGAGTGTGTTTAAGAAGTAGAGGTTTTCGGGAACCTTATTCTAGAAATGTGGTGTATCAGTAAGTGGGTAGAGGCTAGTGGTGAGGGAACAACTTTTGGAGTAGGGGAGAAAGAGAAAAAGGAGGGAATAGAGAGGACACCCAATGACTTGAATATGAAAGGCAATGGAGATGAAGGAGTGACATCTGCTTTTTAAGCCTGAATGAAGACAGCATGAACTGAAAAAAGGCAATCAGTAGAAGTTTATTTGAAAAAGATAATGAAAAGCTTTAGGCATATGAAATGCACACATGTATGTGCATGTGTGTACATGAGTTTAGTGTGTATAATACATGTATGTATATATACACACATTCTCACACAAATTAATTTATTTTTATTTTCTCACCTTTTGAAGTCTTCTCTTCCCCTTTTTCTCATATTCTTTTCCATGCTAGATTCTTCCTATTCAAATAGCTTTTTCTTAACTGTTGTGAGAATTACTTTAAGAAAAAAAGACAAAACAATATCTCTTGTACATGATACTTCTGATTGTATAAAATTATCATCAGTGAAACTTGATGCAAGTTTATTCCAACATTCCACAATTTTCCAAATGTATGTGCATTTCCTTTAACTGGTTTTTAGAGAAGAATCACCTGTTTGGCACTAATTGAATTGCAGGCAATATGATATCTGTGAGGCAATCACATGAGCAGGTGTTTCTCTGCCCACTGTTATTTTCAACCCTTTTAGGTCTGATGTCAACAATTCATACTTCTCATTTTCGTTGGCTTTGGTTTCTGCAAAGCTGTATCTGGTTAGCCTGTAGTTTCAGCTTAATCCTCAGAATCATTTGGGTGTTTACACTCAGAATTGTTTAAAAATAGATTTCTATGTGAGGATGTTATCTTAATACCTGTATTTGTAGAAGGTGACAGACATCACAGTGCAGCTCCTACTTCTGAATGTAGTTTTAGAAAAAAAAAAAAAAAACCTTCAATGGAAAACAGTGTAGAAAGGAGACTGGGAGAAATAAGAATAGTCTTTAGAATTGTAATGCCCTAGGAATAACAGCTGTACCTTACCACCTACTCTCCTGAGAACTGTAGGTTGCTCTTGGAAAACAGTTTTCGCCAAATGCTGTAGTGAGACCAGGACCCTACCAGGAGAAGCTTGAATGTGCCTTAGTGGTACAGGAAACTCAATCCCTTTGCCTGATTTTCTTTTGGTTGTAAAATTATCGTTGACTCTTGAGCAACGTGGGGGTTAGAGGTGCTGAACCCTGCACTGTCAAAAATCTATGGATAAATTTTGGCTCCTCCAAAAGGAGTCAAACAAACAGCCTGCAGTTGTTGATCTATGCCTTACCGATGACATAAACATTCGATTAACACATATTTTGTTGTATGTTATATGTATTACATACTGTATTCTTACAATAAAGTAAGCTAGAGGAAAGAAAATACTATTAAGAAAATCCTAAGGAAGAGAAAATATGTTTATAGTATTTACTGAAAAAAATCTGCATATAAGTGGACCTATACAGTTCAAACCCATGTTGTTCAATGGTCAAGTGTATTACTAAATAGACAATTTCTGGAAGGGTAATTTTACTTAACAGTTCAGATACGAAACATCGTGTTCAGCTCTGTAATGCGTGTATTTCTGGGATGGATTCCGTTCTTCAGGAGCTTTCACGTTATTTCTGGCTGCACACCCATCTGTTACCAAAACTCTCAAGTGCTCCTACAATGAGGTATTTTGCTGATTTAATAAATACTTTTAGGTAGAAAACTATATTAATTTCACCACAAAAGAATCTGAGGAGTGTTCTCTAATCCATACTGTGGTATGCTGGAAGTCAAATTACAACAATTTTTCTTGAAAAGGAGGTTCATGAGCCCACAGTGACTTTTTCCTGGGAAGCTGCAACCATCTGGGTTCCTTAAGGGCACTTCCAAGTTAAGCAATTGAGTCCAGCTCCTTTATTTTGCTGTGTCTTAGAATCATCTGTGCAGCCCTGCTATCCTGAGAACCAGGACATAAAAGGGAAAAAAAAGCTGTACTCATGGAAGAACTGGGGAGAATGAGGCAGGGGACTGGGAAGGGAGCGGAGCACATGATTTGGGAACTTTGGAAACAAACAAAAACAAACAAAAAACCCAGCCATGGATAAGAACCTCTCCCTCTCCAACCCTTTTAGGAAATGAGTACAGAGTGGGGACCAGGAAGTAACTAACCATCCATGACTTAACAGCAGAAGTAGCTGCAGTATTGACCTTTGAGCTCATTTGAGCCAGGCAGACTATCTGGCTGAGCTGCAGATTATCATTATCTTTTGCAAACTGACAGCTGAAGTATATGATCTTGGTTTCCGAGTAAAAAGGGACACCGTGAATCACCAGATAGCAAGAAAAATTACACTTCGAATATTAATGCCTGATTATTAAGTCATCTGACTAAAAACAAAAGAGGGATCGTAAACTCAATCGTAATCTTTATGTTAGCGGTTAGCAATGGGTTAAAGGAGCTTTCTGTACTCAGCAGTCATAATTGAATGTGTAGTTTGCAGGTCTGCCAAATTGCTAAACCTAGATTTCTCATATTAGATAATGTGTAATAAAAGACAGCTGTTGTCAGCATATGCTGTTCATTGCACACAAGTTCCTCATTCATGAGTTTTGGTGCTGTCACTACATCCCTAAGGAAAATAGTTCAAGAGGGCAGTCTGGGAGCAGAGACCCCATTGGTTAGATCCTAAAAGAGGGCTGCTCACTTTTGGGAAAGGGCTACAGGGAAAACTTTTCCCAAAATGTTAAGACCTTTGAGAAGACCTTAGACATCCTTCTTTTCACTTAGGCAAATAGTTTGGTGTGCAAGCAAGGCTGAACCCTGAAAGAACATTCCTTTCCACATTGCCTGAGTCTGACAGCCTGGATCAAAAACAAGTAGGCTTTGTGTCAAGATGTGGCACGTGTCAGAGAATTTGATGGTGCCTAATTTATTTAAATTGTTTTTTATTTAAATGTTAGGTGCCTAAGACAGGCTCATTGCTAATCCAGAGTGGAAACTAATTTATAATTTGATTTTTTGTGTGTGTGTGTGTGTGACTGATAACCCATATCAGTCCATAGGAATTAAGCATATGCTATGCATCTCGTGTTGTGCTAGTCAAATATTTTCATTTTCAACTAGTCAATTAGCTAGATAAGAAGGGTTACCAGGAAAGAGGTGGGGGAAATTTCCTTCTCTATAGAGATCTTGACTTTATGGATTTCAAAGATTTTAGATTTGATCTACCTAGAAAGACTTTTTATTTGGAAGGCAGGTTGAGGGTAGACCAAATGAAATTTTGAGGTTCCCACAAAGCTATGATTATTTGCCTAGCAAAAGGGCATTTTAAATTGCCGAAGCAAGGCTTAGAATTTTAATAATTCATTAATTCTTGCTACCATTCTCTCATTTAGCATTGATGTATTAAGCTATTACTACCTTGCTTTGTTTTCTATTTATCCTTTTTCTATGGTTCTTGATGTTTCTGGATTGAATTTTTTTTTTGTTCTTATTGGTTTTCTTTTATTTTTAATCTTGCTACATGTTTTGGATTTCTAAATTTTATTTTTTAATGATTACTCAAGTTTTTACTATGAATATGTAATTTAGTGAAGGACAAAGTAGAAGAATATCTTAATGCATACCTTCTAAATGAGTATTTTACTTTGGATCTCCCACCACCACTTGCTTGCTTTCTAATCTAGTAGTTTAATTCTATTTGTCTATTTGGCTATTTTTAAGTCTCCATTCAATTCTAGGCCCTGTGTTAGATATTGGGGTAGAAAGTAAAACAAATACATCCTCCAAGAGGCCTCAATAACACAGATAATTATGTAAAGAAATGAAGTCATTGATCCAGTAAGCCCTTCATATAAATATACATCTGTGCCTCCACATATATGACTACATGAATAATCCAATGAATATTGATAGCAAGCGTAATATTTTTAAATATAAATCCTCATTATGATTATAGATAACATATGTAGATATGACTCACCTAAGTACCTAACAATCCAAAATAAGGATAAAAGACAAGCAGATGCAAATAATAAAACTAGATTAAGAAAATGTGAGTACAATATAAAGGAAAGAATGAGAACACTTGGGAATATCAAGTTTATTGCTCTTTTTCACCAGAAAGCAGCCCACTACATAGCTGAATGGTCCTCACCATTAATGATACTTAGGACAGAATCAGCTGAAATGAACCATGCACATTGTTGTAGGTTTTCCACAGTCAGTTCTGATAAGTTGAAAATAAATACTTTTTAGTAACTCTAGAGAATCTTTTTGAATCTGAGCCTTCAGGATGATATAAATTATTTGAGATCCAGAACTGATAAGAATGGAAATGTAATTAATTTACATCAGCTTGGTGGGAAGAGATCAGCTCTCCATTACATTAACTTTACTGACCAATAGCCAAATTCTAAACACTGAGTCAGTCATTCCTGAAAATTTGTCAGAATGCTGGTATTTGGTACTTGTTAATTAGAATCCTTTATAGTGTTGTAGGCTTTTCTCTTAAAAAATACCTTGATGAGGATGTCTTTTATGCAGTAATTTCTTAGATTTGTTTTTCTCCTTCTGGTTCTCATTCTCTGTTTATTTTATTTTTATTGTTTTGGACTGCCTATTCATTAATCTCCCCACATGTTATATATTCACTGATATATGATAAGCATATTAGGTTGACAGTTAACCATCATGATAGCTAGTAGCATAAGCTTATATTTTGGGCCTTTGGACCAACACTTGAGGAAAGGCTAATTAACATTGACTAATTCCTAAACAAATAAACAACACAGAACACACATACAAAAACATACTGCAGTCATCTAAAAAACAAGATGCCACCTTTGGTTTACTTTACCTCAACTTACAGTGATAGAATGAATGTATGTTGGAAGTTTACATTTATATAATCTCTTTCCAAAACATGGAAAGGAGTAAAAGTGATATTATTTATACTATTTATACCATTCTGAGGTTCCTTGCCTTTCTTGGTTGGAAATCTCATTTCACTCTTCTAAAACTATTACAAAAATACATCATAAATAAAATTGAGGTTTTGAGTCTTTGGTTTCACCTGAATTGTATTTCTACATGTATATTGGTTCTTTAGAGATTATTTTAACCTGTTAAAAATAGTAACATACTGAACTATTATAATAAACACAGTCATTTCATCAGCATCTCCCTAAACTATCAACTATTTGGGTTTTATATGCCATTTTATGGGTGCTATTTTTCTTTGGCTTTCAGTGTGGTTATAAATTGCTGTGGTTAATCTCTTAGAGGCTATTTTAAATACAGATTAGATATGAAGTTCTTTTGGGAAGCTTTGGAGTTTTGCCACATCATATTAACATTTTGCCACAGTGTATTATTATCAGAACCTCTTTTAATCTTTTAAACAGAATGCCTGAATGCACCCTTTGCCAGCTCTCCTTTGCTATCACTAGAGAAAGGAAATTACTGCCTTTACGTAACAATTTCCCAGGAGCTGGGCCAAAGGAGGTGATAAAGAACAGTCCTTTGTGATTTAGAACATTTTACAGATGTGTTTTAAGTACCTTTTGATAACTGTGTGCTTGTTGTATTTTTCAGCTTGCTTTGACGAGATCAAGTTCTTTAGGTGACTTTTCCTGGTCTCAAAGGTAAAGAGGTTTATTTATTTTTTGGTCTCTCATCAAGATGTTAGGAACACAGCTCTCCAGACTGTTATATCCATCTCTCTCTCTCTCCCTCCATCCCTGTCTCCCTCTCCCCCCAACCCCGTCACAGTTATAATACTACAATTTACATAAATGTCAGCTATTTTTATTTGACAGTTATTTTAATAAGTGTGTGCCAAATGTAATACTTTGACCTTCCTGCACAGTTTTTACTTTATTTATTTATTTATTTATTTATTTATCTTACAGAAAGCTTGTTACTGTGGAAAAGCAAGATAATGGAACATTTGGATTTGAAATTCAGGTGGGCAGTTTTCAAATTTTCCAGACTTTTAATAAAGAAAGTCGCACTGGTGGTGTCATGATATTTGCAGAGAAAGAATGAAGGCAGGATCAGAGAACAATGGAGACCGCTACTTCTTTTCAATGTGTGGTTGTGTTGGTAGTCCTTCTGTGTGTTGGGTACCATCAAGGAAAGAAAACATTGAAACATATAAAATAAACTCCCTGAGACTTGCTAACTCCTTGTTCTTAATTGCTTTAGTCTGAGACTGATCAGTAATGCTTGATATCAGCCAGGTCTTAAATAAGAGAGTGAAATAATCTTTTTTATAGATGTGCATTTTATATATTTGCGTTTCTGATGTGTTTGCACGGTCATTTTTATACTGTATGTCAGATTTTAAATCTATACTTTGTTATCCAAGAAAGCATATATTTTTGTATATATGAACTACATATATTCATGTATAGTTCCTGTTACATTTTGAAAATACTAAAGATTTCATATTAGATAAAAATGAGAAATTTGTAATTTCAAATTAATAACAGCACATTATAACTATTATTTGAAACACTTAAGAACATATGTGCTCTAGGAAATTTTTTAACTGTCTTTATAGAGTTCTAATAGCCTAAGAATTTCATTTCTTATTTGCTGTCTGCTTTCTAATGGCCATATTTGTACAGATGGTGAGTTAGGTAAAGGAGATATAGTTTAAGTCAACAGTAGTAGCTCAGGTATTAACTGTTTTTTAAACTATAATTTTGCTTTTTGATGCATTTTGCACAATCATTTTCTTACATTGCAAATCAGCTTTTAGGGCTTAGCTTTAGTGCTTTTTTCAGAAAACTTTGGTGACTAAATATCAGCCCCACAATTGGAAATTCAGTGTGTATTTTAAGATAAGGCACAGGAAGCTGCTGAGAAAACATGCTTTATGAATAAAGAAACAAAACGATAGTCTACCTGCAATGAATAGGGAGAAGGCTGTAGGAGAAAAGAAATCTCTCTGAACTCTTCTACTTTTAAATTTCATGAAATCTATAATTCTTCCATTAAGCTTTAGAAGCATAATACTCTTTCTTATTCACCATTCACATGAAACACTCCCTATTCTGTTGTATAGATTCTGTACTTCTTGTGACTGCTTCTTTTTAAATGAGAATTATTCACAAGGATGTACAACCATTACTAGTGAAAATAAGGTCAGTGACCACTTATGTACCCTTATTTAAAGTGACAATTCAGGATATTTTTTCTCACTCTTCTGTGACATATGTCACTGCTTCCCCATGTTTCTCCCCCATACCATAAGCACTTATTCTATGTGGAGCAGGAGTCAAAGCTATCATTCATTAGTAGACAACAGGCTGCAGTACCATGAACCTTTGTAGATCAGCATGAGCTAATGTCTTCACCTCTGAACTAGAGCATGCATGTGTTGTCTCAGTAATGCAGTAACCCAATCCTCTGTACATTCCCTTTTGGTATATGCTTTTCATTACCAGCTCCATGCCATAATCTATTCTGTAGTACTCACAACATTTGGAGTAGTCATCAAGTAAGGGAAACGCCGCGGGAACTTTTTGAGGACCAGATAGAATCTTATTCACCCACACTGTGCACCCTTTGTTAACATGTATTTGGCTCCTTGTCTACCAGGTGAAGGGCATGTTGGACGAGAACAAGTCCATTCTTCTCTCTGATTTCCATGGGTGATGCTTTTAGGCTACTTATGAGAATCATTCAGAGTGTTAGAAACACAGAACCTGAGTTCATGTTCTCTCAGTGCTGCCTTATGGGGTTTTTAGGAATTTCAAATGAAATAACACATATAAAGTACTTAGTAATGCACCTAGTACCAGTAGATCAGAAATTACAGATATTAACATAAAGATCATTGGGCATGAGATAGGGCAATGTGATTTTTGTGTTCCTAAGGATTGTTCAGTTATTAAAAATGGGACCTGGAAGATGATGGTGGTGGGGGCAGTGAGGGGAGAGAGAGAGAGGGAGAGATTCAACTAATTATTTCTTTCCATGACTTTGGGGCCTCTGCTTTTTCTTCTCTATTTGTAACCCACAAATTTTACACCCGTTGCAAACATATATGCAGGTGCTGGCTGAGTAAATCAACATTTCCCTTCATTGTACTGACTTTGATCACTGGACATAGAGGGTAGCTTTTCACTGCTAATGAGAGTTGTTAAAAAAGTGGTTTCCCAGAGGAGTGTGTGTTATAGCTTTGGTTCATGTACCACATGAACTAGAACACCCTTCCATTTCAGGAAAGTTCTGGGCTGTGTCAAGAAGACTGACAGAAAAGTTGTTAAAGGGTCTCTGACATAGATGGGGAATATATTACATCATCTTTAAAAGTTCCTTTTACCTTTACGATATGGGGATTCTAAATGCATTCTAGAGTGAATAGAAATCCCTTACAAGTTAACAAAATCTAGTTTCTAGTGGCTTGCACATGACCAACTTCTGGTTCTAGAGCCTGCAAGTCTGTAAAATTAAAAGGAATGATCATCAGACATTAATTGCCCCACAAGGAAGCAGTACCAGAATGTGGTTTAATTTTAGGAATCAGATGTTTAAAACACTTACTCAAATCAGAATGCTGATTATTGAGTCTAAATGGAACTAGACCTCATAACTTAAATGTATGAAAAAGAAAAATATGTTTGTTATAGATCATTGGGCCACTGTATCTAGCAAACATTTAGCCAGTGATCTTGGTAAAAACAAAAACAAAAACAAACTTCTTTTGCCAAGTTGAGGCAAGAGGCAAAGCATAACTTCTAAGTTAGTTGGGTGATTAATGAACCAGTAAGTATTCATGGCAGGCATACCAGCAAGCATTCAGAAATGAAGGTAATTGAGTCAATTATGGTACTTCTGAATTAATGCAGAGCAGATTGTCATTATTTGTAGAACCCTGATTTAAAATAATTATTGTTGGCATATCTCCATTGTTGGATATGTACTGTTTCATACTCTCCTGCAATGAGTACTTTAGAGATCTTTTGCTTTTGGCCACTATTGTTTTATTCTATTGGGAAATGAGAAACTTAATTTTTCTTAATAAATATGCAATCATGATGGATATCAGGTGGTTGGTCTCTTAGGCTTGAAAATATAAAATATTTAGCCAGCCTCAATCCACTTTTTTTCTTCTCAATCCAGATTTTTTTTTATGAATAAGATTACTGCAGATCATTTGATTTGGTAGGATTGCAAAATTGGTACTTTTGATTCAGTTTATAGTCAAGAAAGCCTTTCCAAATTGTTCTTTGCATTTACCTCTCATACCGCTTAAGATAACTGACACGATTTTATTTTTTGACAAATATATTTGAGTTTTTTAATAGTAATTATATATTACTTTAATTTTTACAGACTTACAGACTCCAAAACCAGAACACCTGCTCCTCAGAGCTGTGCACTCTGATCTGCAAAATCCAGGAGGACAGCCCAGCGCAGTCTGCTGGCCTTCAAGCTGGTACCTTATAACTTTGCTCATGTTAGGAATTATTTAAATGACAAGAAAACTTTTTGATAGTGAAGGTCAGGATGTGATTGTTGCTTTGAATTTTCATATTGCATTTATGTTGTTAAGGTTCTGAGGCTTGTTTGTTTTTCTTCATTTGCATGTCAGGAAGGATTATTTAAGCGACTGCTTTAACACTCATTTTTTCTTGCCATCTCCCAGGTGATGTCCTTGCAAATATCAATGGAGTGGGCACAGAAGGCTTTACCCACAAGCAAGTTGTTGACCTGATCAAATCATCAGGAAACCTGCTAACGTAACTATCCATTTGCTTCCCTTGGGGGTTCAAAAATGTTATGGTCTTTCATAATGCCTGTTGAGTGAATGAATAGATGTTTTGTTTGAGATCACAAGAAGGGAGGCAGTGTACCACAGCTTTGGGATTAGATACAGACATTTTTATCAGCTCCTTTTGTTTCTCAAGGTTTCCTCAAACTTGAACATGTTGTCAACATCTGAAGTCAGAGGACATCAATAGCCCAAACATCTGAGTGGGAGGGAGAGAATTTAAAAAAGTGTTTTTTTAATGTTAAATTCAATTAAACTGGCACACATTCTCTTTGGACAGAGAGAAACTTGTCCAGTTTCTATGGCTGATATAATCTTGTGGTTAGAGCAAATAAAAGGCAAGAAAGGCTGAGTTTTTTCATCTTATACTACAGCCAACTGTTTTTCTCTTCTAGTGTTACATTTGGAAGGATGGGCAAGGTCTACCAACCTTCCCCGCCCTGTACACCAACACTCACATCTGCTATTATTCCAGACTTACTAATGGGATGTTGGTTTCTCTAACTGGATATTTGAGACTGATTTTTCTAATATACCATCCCTAGAACTTAATAAGACTTTAATAATTAATTAAAAGATAGAATTTACTCATTCATTGAAATAATATTTATTGAGCAAATACTATGTTTCCAGCACTGTGATAGGCTCGGAGAGAAAAAGAGTCTTCTAGTGCTTTATTTTAAAATTGTGGAAGGAGATGGATTAGAAAAACCTGCAAAACTTGATATTTCAATGATTGATAACTGCTATGAAGAAAGTAAAATAAGAAATGAGATAGAACATTGAGTAAGAGGGTTGCTACTTTAGTTTTGGTGTTTCAAGTGGTCCTTTCTGAAGAGGTGAACTTTGAGCTGAGACCTAAATGAAGAGAAGGATAGTTTATATGAACTCATGGTGAAAGCATCTCAGGTAAAAAGAGAAGTCTTTGAGTTCTCAAAATGGTCTTGGCACATTCATGGGATAGAGAGAAAGCCAGTGTGATTGGTGGGTGGTTAATTAGACAGAGTAAAATAAAGAATGAAGAGAGAGTTCGCCAGGAGGCTGAGTATGGGTATATCAGCCAGGCCAGGTAGATTAGGATTTATTCTGATTAAAGTGGGTCCTATATTATCTTGTTTGTTCTTCACAGATACCTTGTGAGGTGAGTTTTATTGCTCTTTATAGATGAAGTGGCTGAGGCTTAAATGAGGTTTAGTTAAGATCAAACATCTAGTAGGTGACAGAGCTGGGATTTGACCATCTGCTCAGGATGCCAGGGTCTCTTCTCTTCAGCTACACTACAACAGCTCATTGGAAGCTGCCAATAGAAAATCAGCTGGACAATCTCCAGTGATTCTAGTCTAAAACTTCAAAGGATGGTTTGTGTGTGGGGTGAGGGGAGTAGTTTTGAAAGATGACTGGTGCTGAAGCTTCATGTAAGCTTCATTCACTTCACCTATTGAGCAGACCTCAAGTGGATAATTAAGGAGTTGGAAAGCCAGAGATAGGAAAATGCAAGACAGCCTGTGCAGATACTGAAGAGAGCAGCCAACCCAGGCCTGAGGTTTGGCCCATAGACATCTATTGCTCGGGCAGGTCAGATCGCCGTTAAAAGTCCCAATGGAACAGATTTATAGGGATCCTCACTATTGCCCAGAGTCATGACTGCCCTAATGAGAAAGCAGATAATGTCTTGTCTTGCTATCATCTCATTATCTTGGCTATGATGGTATTAGAAATAGAAGAAAATTTAATACTATTATTTTGCTGTGCTTCTTTGAAATTGAAAAATTAGTGCTTCTTTATAAATAGAGTTATAGCTTATTTATCGGAAGGAATTTGAACAAATACTTTAATAATGCTTAAGTGTGTGACTCACACATGAAATTTATCTTATTCGGATTGATGGCTTAGTAATCAAAATAAAGCCCTCTAACTTGTACCCACAAAATAAAACAATCACTCAGGATAGAACAAATTTTTTTTTTTTTAATTTTTAGCAAGGCATTTGGTATAGGGAGAAAGAACACTTATTAGTGTTAATAATTCAAACGCTTAATAGTGTTGATAATTCTAGGACTAAAGTTTGTAAATTTAAAAGATCTTGAAATGAGAGAGTCATGAAGATTATTATCTCATAGTAGTTCTGGTTTTATTTGTTCTAATTCCAAAATTAAGGCAATTTACAGGGGCAAAAGCTCCTGGAATCCTAGGGAGGAAAAGAGTTATCCCTGTTTCAGGAAATAATATGTTGATTCCACTATTTGAAAGTCCCTAGTGCTTGTTATTCTTATTGCTGTACCCCCTGTGCTTAGCACAGTGTCTAGAGTCTGGCACATAGTAGATGCCCAATAAACAGTCACCAAATAAAAGTGGTAATTCAGTCAGACCTCACACGAATAAATTCTAGTAGAGAACAACCATCATTGCCATATGTGGCTACGGTTTATAAATTAACCAGAACCTTTTCTTTCAGTCACCCTCTCAAGGTAAGTTTTTTGTTTGTTTGTTTTTCATTTTCTTTCTCTTAATGTTGTCAGAGATTTGGCCTAGGTCCAGATGCTTAAAGTACCATGAAAATTGTAACATTTATTTTGCTTTCTAAAGATAGTCTGTGCTCAAATTGTAATACTCCATAAGGATGATACTTGTTTGAATGAATTACTCATGCTCTCCCTCCTCCTTTTTTTTTTCTTAAAACAGGATAGAGACTCTTAATGGGACAACAATTCTCAAAAGGGCAGAACTTGAAGCAAAGCTGCAAGTTTTAAAGGTAATTTAATTTAATATAGTTAGGCACATTTTTCATCCTTGAATGTGTGAGTGGTCAAGTAAATATATATTTGAGGAATTGAGATAGCTCTTGAAGATGAAATTTTGTGATGAGTCTGAACTGCTGAATTATCAAGAGCCACAATTACCTTTGCAGGCATATAAATTCCCACAAACCAGTGCAAATCACTTTCTTCCTCCTGTGTGTCTATGAGGCTCAGGAAAGCACATCACTTGAAGAAATTTTCATTAATGCACCTGAGATCTCTCTTGATTTACATTTTTCTTGGAAAAAAAAAAGAAGGAGGAGCTGGTCTTTTTGTTATTTTCCCAAGTGCTTGCTGCGTGCGTGTGTGCATGTGTGTGTGTGTGTGTGTGTGTGTGTGTGTTTATGTGTGTGTGTGTGTGTGTGTGTGTGTGTGAGAGAGAGAGAGAGAGAGAGAGGGAGGAGAGAGAGAGAGAGAGAGAGAGAAGAGAGAAGAGAGAGGAAAGGAGGGATGGAGAGTGGAAGGGAGGGGGAGAGAGAAAGAGAGGGAAAGCCTGGAATTTTTGCTTTCTATTGTCTTCTTCTGTGTCCTTCTATTCTGTCTCATTCTTACTACAAAAATCATGTCCCTGTACTCCTGTGGCTGGCCTTTCTACTTTCCTTGGTAAACACACTATCAATTTTGAAGAGGAAAATAATAGTTTTTGGAAGACAGTGCACAATGCAGGATGTTTAATAAAAATTATTCCTTGGGATGGCTCCTGAGGGTATTAAAATATTAGGATGCTAGGCTGGTGAGGCTCTGCCAAGGCCATGAAGTCCAGACTTTTGCTTTTGTGCAACTGGCTTGAAACCCTGCAGACCCCACCCTAATTGACCTCTTTATCCCAAGGCTGCCCCCTGCATGACAATGAGGCGGCCCTTCTGAGCAAGGATTGCATAGTTTACTGGAGGCAGGTTGTTCACTTGGGCCTTGCTTAGCAATAGCTGCCATTTTTTAGTTTTTTTTTTCTTTTTAACTAAGTATTCATTTCTTAATTATTGAGCCCAGAAGGGTGGAGTTACTAGATTTATATTTTTGTCTTGTATTCTCTTCTTTATCTAATTCCTCAATAAATCCTGTCTTCTTTTTCAACATTAGTTTTATATTCTTGTTATTTTGCTTATCCCTTTGATTTTTTGGAAACAATTTGTAAAATTCTTTGAAAAAAATTCTCTGTTCAGGTTTTGACAGGAATCGAATTACACTTACAGAATTAATGAGATCAGTTGACATATTTTATGGTTTTCACTTTTCTTACTTAGAACACAGGATCTTAATCTTTTTATTCATGTCTTTAATTTACTTCAGAAACATTTTGTCAAATATATACTGGCTAAAGGAAACTGGACTTTGGGTGGTAAACACACAATAGGATATATAGATGTCAAGTTATATTGTACACCTGAAAAGTATATAATTGTATTAACCAGTATTAACCCAATAAACTTAATTTAAAAAATAATAATAATAGAAAGAAGTTGTAGTATAAAAAATATTTCCTCAACATAAAAAAAAATTTTGTAATTTCTTCATACAATTTTACATATATTTAATTATATTTATTCTTATGTAAATTCTTATTTTTCTTGCTTAATAAATATATCTTTTACTTTTAAGAGACCATTTAATTTATTGCTATTGATTTTTAAATTCAATTGTCTTGCTGAATTCCCTCTATTCTAATAAAATGTTTATAGATTCTCTTAGATTTTCCATGTAGACATAATATCATCTGAAGATAATAAAAGTTTTGCTCCTTTATACCCAATTATTCAACTAATTTAATTTTCTGCTTTTATAGGATTGGCTATAACTGTCAGTATTTTAACTAGTGACAGTCTTATTCTTTACTTTAAGGGAAATGCCTCTAGCATTTAATTGTTATGTATTTGTGAGGAACAGCACCTCACATTATATTTAGGTTTTTAAAACTGTCAAAAGTTAGGTGTTTTTTTTACTTTGTTTGTTTGTTTGTTTGTTTGTTTTTTGCAAAAGGGAGATAGTCTTAGTAAATTTTAAGAAGTAAAACTGGCTTTGTCAGTCTTTTGTAGGAAAAAGAAAAAAATGTATAAAACAAACTGATGTTTTTCTTAAAACATAAATTTAAAAAAATAAAAGGTTTATATTTCATAGAATAAAGTCCATTTACATAACACACATTTCATGTTTCTAGGCAATTTCTGCTCTTTGAACATTTTCTCTTCAAGTTTTAATGTATGTACTTAACTATTATTTTCTCTAACAAATGTATACAGTTTTTAAATATCTCCATCCTCTCTCAGACATCATGAGGACCTCAACATGCTTTAAATGTCCATGTAAAGACCCAGTCTTCCTTATTATTGCTTATATTAGGGACTTTCATTATTTTTTAAAATGAAAAATATAGGTTTTTGTTCTAAATAGCTATTAGGAAATAGACTAACCTGTTGAATTGATGCTCTTGCTGTTGTTTCTTGTATTCTTTTCCTTACCTCTGGGTTTACTTTCCTTCTTGCTCTGGTATTTCCTTCATTGAGGATAAGTAGGTCTTTATTTTCTGGAAAAAAAAAATCTACTTTATTGCTACTATTGAAAGTGTTTTGCTAGGTGATTAAATTATTCTAAGTTGATGTTTTGTTTCCTTAGAACTTTGAATATATTGTTCTTTTGACATTTTTGTTTATGAGAGCTCCTAATTGTTTATTTTTTGTAAGTAATCTGCATTTCTATATATTCTTCTGAAAATATTCAAGTTTTTCTTTTTATATTTAAGTCCAGAATTAATTTTCGTGAGATAGGGTTTCTTTTCTTTTCTTTTATTCATATGAAAACTTATGCAGGATGTTCCTCTAGTTCCCTGCAGTCCTTCTTTTCTTTTACTTGGCCTGCAATGAAACCTCTATTTTTAAGCAAGTTCTATATATGCATAGATATTCTTACAAGCTCCCTATTCTGATCCATTGATCAATTTGTTTCTCTCAAGGTTATTATACCCTTGTAATAAATATCGAGATATCTGATTGGGCAAACCTTCCAGATTATTCTTGGTCCTTTAATTGTATAAATTTTAGAATCAGATTGTCATGCTCCATAAATAAATGTTTGAGTTTTGATTGATAGTACATTTTATATAGAGAGATCAATTTGAGGAGAATTGACACGTGTACGGTATTGAGTTTTCTTACTGATAAAGAATCTCACCATTTTTAATTGTTTTATTTCTTGAAATGAAGTCATAATTATATGCAAATAGATCTTATAAATCTTTTTGTTAAATTTATTGTTTTGTGATATGATTTTTGTTCTTACAGTTTATTAAAATTAATGCTGTGATTGAGATTAATGTAAAGATATGTAAAACAAAATTTTCTATGCTGTTATATCCAAATACCTTGTTAAACTATATAATTTCTAATAAATTACCTATAGATTATTTAGGTTTCCTATAAAGATAGTAACTAACTATAAAGAATGACATTCAGTTCTTTTATTTACTTCACTGTCTGGGGCCTATAATATGACAATGAATAGAAACTTGACTTTAAAGGAAATTCTTTTGACCCTTTTCTGTTAAGAATGAGATGTTTCTATGAATATACTTTTTCAGGTTAAAGAGGTTCCCTTCTATACCAAATCTGGTGGTAGTTTTTATAGTGCTTGTGTACTAAATTTTATCAAAGACTTTTTGTTTTTTGCATACGTTAAAATGGTTTCATTTTTTATTTTTAAAAATCTGTCAATATGGTGAATGACCTTTAAATATTTTGTAATGTAAAGTCACCCTTGCATTTTTAAAATAAAACCAACCTGGTCATAATTCATAATCATTCTTTATATACTTGTATATTTGCTTTGCTAACATTTTCTCCAAGATTTTTGAGGGTAGCTTAATTTTACAGATAGAATGGTTTGTACTTTTTTTTTCCCCCTCAGACTATCTTTCTTTAGTTTTGGTATTATCGAACTCTTTTTTTTTTTTTAAATTAATTAATTTATTATGGTGACATTGGTTAATGAAATCCAATAAGTTTCAGCTCTACACTTTAATAGTGAGACGTATATATACATTTACACTGTGTGTTCATCTCCCATAGTTAGATTTCTTTCTGTCACCACATATTTGATCCCCTTTACCCTGTCTACCTCTCCCACCCACCCACCTCCTCCCTACCCTCTGGTAACCACTAGCCTATAGTCCATGTCAACATTGAACTCTTAGCATGAGTATCTTCTCCTTTTTATTCTCTGGTAGAATACTTGTAACACTATCTGAATCATCAGGGCTTGAGGTTCTTTTTTGGTGGGAATACTTCTAAATTCTGTTTCAGTTTCTTTATTAGTTATAAGATTACTCAAGCTTTCTGTTTGTTTGTTTTGAGCCAGTTTTATTGAATTACGTTTTTGTTTATAAAGTTTTTAAATTTTCAAATTTATTTCATAAAGTTGATAATTAAACTTGTATTATCAGCTTTTTATTTTCTATCACAACTGTGATTATATCCTGATTTTTCTTTGTACTACTTTTTATGTTTTCTTTTTTTCTTGGTAATTCTCTCTAGAAGATTTTGTATTTTTCAGTCTTTTAAAAAACTAATATTTCAATTTGTGACAATCTTTCATCTTTTACTGGTTGCTTTTAAGATGTTCTTTTGTCTTTACTAATCTATAGTTTCACCAAGATGTGATTAGCTCTGGATTCATTTCTAAATTTATGCTTAGAATTTGCAGTGACTTTCTTTAGTTTTGGAAAACTATCAGCTTGATCTCTTTGAATATACTGTTGACCCTGAACAACATGAATTTGAACTGCACAGGTTTATTTATACACAGATTTTTTTCATCTTGTAAACAAATGATATAAGTTATGACATTGATAAATACAATATTGTAAATGTGTTTTCTCTTCCTTATGATTTTCTTAATAACATTGTCTTTTCTCTAACTTACTTTATTGTAAGAATACAGTATGTGAGACATATAACATAAAAGTATTTGTTAATCAACTATGTTATTGATAAGGCTTCTTGTCAACAGTAGGCAATTAGTAGTTAGGCTTTGGGGGGGTAAAAAAGTTATATGTAGATTTTTGACTGGGTGAGTCTGTGTTCCTAATCCCCTCATTCTTCAGGGGTCAACTGTACCTTCTCCACCATTCCCTGAATTATCTTCTGGAGTTTCTGTTAGACATTTTAGAGTCCCTTGATTTATCTTCCATACTTCCTAACTCTTTCATATTTTGCATTACTTTATTTACATTCTTTTTTAAATTTCTTAGTAATATTGTCAATAATGTTGTCTGTGTTATGTTTACAATGCGTTTTTATGTTGAGTTTTAAAAATTAATTAATTTTTTATTTTCAATTAGCTCCTTTGCAATTAAAGGAATACAGCTCATTCTTCCTCATTTATGTATCTTCCCTTGAAAATGGGGACAAAAAGATTATTGCTGAACTTCTGTACCCTTGTTATGTTTATGGCCAACTTCTTTCAATAAAGGATTTAATGCACCTGGAAAAAATAGTTCTTTTTCTTGTTTATCTATTCTTGTTTTATTTCTTTGTTTCAAATTTCTTCTTCTTATTAACATTGATCTAATTTCTTTCTCAAAAGATTGTTATTATTCTTATTTTAAAATCTTCTTTGGACACTTCTATTTTTGTTTTATTTGGAGAGAAACCATGTACTGATTATCAGTTTTGTTGTCTTTCTTGTCACTAAATTTTGTGGATATTTTGAAGTTTAGATTGCCTACTTCCCTTGCACAGTGGCCTCTCCTTTTTGCTCAGTGTGATAGATAGTTGGGCAGTTGCCTCCACTCTTTACTTCAAGGCTCCCAATCTAGAGTAAGGCCTGGCAGCTTGGAGGCCTTCCCTGAAGGGTCAGTGTACTGCTTGGCTCAGGTCAAGAGGCTGCATTTATGTACTTCTGCCTCACTACGTACAAGCTCTGCATGAGCCATAGCATCATCAGCCTCTTTTCCCAACCTCCTTTTTTATGGTAGTCAGGTTTCAGCTAAGGTTCTTTTCTCAAGCAGGAAACTTGTCTCTGTCTTATGCTGCATAAGTACATTTGAACTATACATCACCATAAGATCCAAATTCTTAGCTACCTCTTTCTACTTTTCCAGGTCCAGCAGACCCTTAGATTTATTCCTACGTACCTTCTTGCATTTATGTTTCTTTTTCAATCTTGAATTTATGAGATTTTTCAGTTCATCTCGTGAGCCAGAAATGTCTGAGTCTGACCTATAACCACTGTCAGGCTGGCTTCCCCGTCACACAGTGACATTTAGTTGGTGCATCATATGTAAGTGTGCATTCTGTCCCTCGAAGACTCTGTGTATTCAGGGATTCCCTTTCTCATGACCTATGATTCAGATGTTTAACACAAAAACAGTACACCCAATGAGCTAGCTAGGGGAGTTACTTTATAATCTAGCTCTATTGTTTATTGAGTTTGTAGCTCTTGGGAAATATTTTGCTACATTGAACCTTTATTTTCTAATCTGGAACTTTTTTGGTCAGTTAGAAAAATTAAACAGCATATTATCCGTGAAAGCACTATAAAAGTAGTAAGGTGCCATGGAAATGTTCAGTTGTATGTCTGTCTCATATAGCTTGAAAATATATCCAAAATATCCGATCTGTGATAATTGAGTGTTGTTTCAGGAAGCCATTTTTAAATATATTCATTCAGCCAACATTCACTGAGCAGCCTCTGTGCACCAGCCACTGACCTAGGCACAGTAAGGAGATGTGGCCCAGTATGGTTAGATGCACATGTACTTTAATTTTCTTCTCATGATGAAAAATTAAATTTGTCTAAATATACAACTCTGATATTAATAATACACAGAAACAGAGGAAAATAGGGAAGTTTAGATATGAACTAAAACTCTTAGTCACTTTGACACATCTGCTCTTTACACTGGTATTTTCTTGGTTTTAAGTGACGACATACTTAAATGACTAGGCCAGAGCGTCAGATTAGATATTCTAAAATCTTAATTTTTTTTATATATAAGAATTAACTATTTGTCAAGTCCTGACTTTGCATTTTTGGATAGCAGGTGCAGAAATATAACTTCTCCATCTCTCTATATTTAGTTTAACTGTTAACCTATCTTTATGCTCCCCTACTGGACTCCATACTCTTGCAGGAGATAAACCTCTATAGGAAAGAAGAATGGGTTGATATATAGGCCAGATCCTTGTTATTTCCTTGGGTACCTAACTCTGACCTTCACATGGCCACAGGTTTAAACAGACAATAAGAGCTATGTAGCCCAGCAGTCTCATAGCCATATAGATTATATTATAGTACAAAAAGAACAAGAAATTAATGAAGCCAGGCATTTTATGGCTTTGATTTATTGCTTGCATATTATATTGGCAACCATAAGGATTGCTGCTAAATGTTACTATTATCAAGGATTAGAAAATCCTGTCTAATGATTGCTTAGTCTCTGAATTAAGGAAGCAGCCATTTTCCCCTTACACATTTAATGGTATTCTTGTAATTTTATTATTTTCTTTTCTTTAGGCCTTCCCCTTCCAAACGTACTTTTCTTTCTTTTTCTTTTTAGCCTTCATCTGCCCTTTCCAAATCACTTCATATGAAAGACCCCTAGGCTGCCTTTCCCCTGGCACAAGTGTCCATAGGCAAATCTGAGCTGTGTCTGCCTGTTGGGCTGGCTGTGGGGATCTGAAATGGCAAAGGAAGTGATGGAGTAGAGAGCAAAGAACAGGAGGGAGAATGAGCCTTTGATGGTGCCTCATCATATGCCTTTTTCCTTGTTGGCTTTTGAGTCTCATTGTCTCAGCCCAGTCTGTGGGCTAAGCCAGGTCTCATGTGCTCTCTTAACCATCATGGCAGCCACTTCATTCCTGCCTGGGACCACAGCTCTCATGTGCTGGGCAACAGAGGAAGGAAGCAGTTAAGAAATCAAGGTGCTTAGCAGTGTTCTAAGTTTTGCCTTCCAAAGAAGCCTTTCAGAACAGGTTGACTTTCTCTTTTTGGTATGGAAAATAAATAGATATTCAGCAGAAAAGACTGTTTTAGTGCCCCAGGCTTATAGGATGATGATGGTATTTATTGAACATTTACTAAACTCTGGTCACTTTTCTAAACATTTTACATATGCTAACTCATTTAATTCTCATGATAATTCTAGGGTTTAGGGTTTATTACTGTCTTCCTCTTGCAGACAAGGGAAGCCTACAGAGGAAATCCTTCCCTAAACAGATAGTAAATGCACACAAACCCAAGCAATCTGGTTCTATAATATTTTTTAAAATAAAAATATAAATGTCATTCTTTCTATTATCTGTTATTTTTATTGTTTCTATTATTTCAATTGTTTCTATTTGAAATGATGTCATCGTTTCAACTTGTTGGTGCTACTAATCTAGTAATAATCAAGAAATAGATTATTTCTTGAGAAAATAGTGTTCCCAGTTTCCCTCTTTTATACAGAAAATTTTTTTTCAAATGAATGAGAGGGGTTGTTAGTGCTAGAAAGAAAGAAAAAAGTTTTAATTTTAATCACAACACCTAGAAGCAAATTGATGTCTTCACTGGGGTTTCCTAATAATTAAGACATTTTTTCTTTTCTCAGCAAAACTTGAAGAAGAAATGGGTGGAGTTCAGATCTCTGCAGTTACAGGAACAGCGCTTGCTTCATGGTAACTGTGATTTCCTGTTCAGAAACCACACTAACATTTAACCCCTTCAGTATTTCTGCCTCTCAGTAGCTTTAAGATAATCATCATTACAAGAAAAAAGTTGTCTACATAGATAAAGAATACTAGTTTTTGTTTCTTTGGTGTAACCTTTGGAATGATCTATATATTCAGAGGAGGGACACGTTAAGTCATATAACCTCCTCCATACACATAACATATATGCACGTGAAAACACACACATGCATGCATGTACACGCTTGCAAGAGGCACATGGAGATTTTAGAAGAGTAGCAGGAATGGTTGCCCAATTTCAGCAAATGAATGAAATTCCTGAGAACATTCATGGCTCAGGGGCCATGTAATTCTCAGAAGCTATTGAGTCTGGAATAGTAGCATGCTTCTTGGGTAGAGAACTCCTGTCATTTGTTCAAATGGTATAAGTTACATTAATGCAGAGAAATTC
Organism: Eidolon dupreanum; assembly: GCA_028627145.1. Taxonomy (NCBI): domain Eukaryota; kingdom Metazoa; phylum Chordata; class Mammalia; order Chiroptera; family Pteropodidae; genus Eidolon; species Eidolon dupreanum. The sequence goes on along the minus strand of CM053503.1, from coordinate 112,947,027 downwards.
CCCTTTGTGGCCTTCAAACCCAAGACACAAATGAGAATGATCATTATAACAGTAAATTCATGGTTCTTACCTTTGTGCACATTATAAAGGAAGGGTTGAGTTTAAAATCTGTTGATTTGACATTTGCTATGTGACTAGCGTAACCTGAGGAATGAACTTAGATGTACAAATAATTCACCAAAACCACTATCTACGTGGGTGTGTGAAATGTAGGTTACATCTTCTTGAGATAATACTTAGCTAAAGTCTCTATTTATAACTAGGTATCTGTCAGAAGTGATAATCTGTTTACAGGAAAAAAAGATACATTTAACTTTTAATTAGGCACTAATTTATAGCTTAGTGGTTTGTGTTGAGGTTGTTGTTTTTTTTTTAAATAAAATCTTATGTATGATTTACCTTTTATATTTTTAAGTTAGTATTTTAAAAATTCATAATAGATTCTTTTTAAGGTCTGAAGATGGCTAGGAAGACATGGGTACAAAATCCAGCGACTTTCTGGATTTCTGTAGACTTGAAGGTGATTGGAAAACCTTTTGCCTCTACTTCTGGAGCATTTTTTGAGTGGAGATGGGGTTTGACCTGAAAAGTGTAGGCAGTCCTGGTGTTCTATGGGGGATTGCTTTGTATAGACAAGGTCCTTAGCTCAGAATCAAGGAGACTGACTCCTTGTAAGGCCTATTTTTTGAGAGATTAAAAGAATTCTTTTTTAGTTTACTTTTTCTAGACCTAGGATAATCATGGCATGAGATCGTACAAAGCAATTGCTCTCCAATCAACTTGTTGCAAGGTGAAATAAAGTAGATTGTATTAGCAAAAAAGAAAAAAGCATTATGATTAGTCACTGCAGGGCTGGCCATACTCAATTTCGCAGATCAAATGGAAAAATAAACAGTCTCTTTACATTGTCAACCAAGGACAAAGGAAGTAACAGTAGATAACCAGCACAAAATAAAACCACTTCTGAGTGTGCAGTGTTCTATTACTTTTCCTGAAACAAAGTCACCTTCTAATTACAGTGATCCCTCAGTATCGGTGAGGTATTAGTTTCAGGACCTCTCTGGTTCCCAAATCTGAGGATGCTCAAGTCCTTTATATAAAATGCCATAGTATTTGCATATAACACACATTTACATATAGGCTACAGCAGGGCATGCCTACACATTACTTCATTCATATGGATTCAGCATTGTGCTTATGCTGTGGAAAATTCAAATTTTGCTTTTTGGAACTTTCTGGGATTTTTTTTCTCCAATATTTTCAGTCCATGGTTGTTTGAATCTGTGGATGTGAAACATGCTTTTTTGGCCAATATTACAAATAATATCCTTTATTTTAGTAGTGTACCAACCAACTCAGTATAGAAGCAAGTGAGATATGAACAAGATGTTGGCATGTGATTAAAATCAGAGTTTGGAAATCTCAGACATATATAAAAGGCTGGTGAAAAAATTCAGCTAAGCAGATAAAAGTCAATTTTTTTCCAATGAGTTTTTACTTACTTGGGGACAGGGCTGTTTTCTGAGCATAGTACCATTCCAGATCATTAAATGTTAAAAATGTTCTAAAAGAAACTTGGAATATTGAGGCTGGGGGATATTCTTTCTGTTTTAAATACCTTTGAATTCTCTATAATGAGATTACAGGTTTAATTTTACTTATTTTTTAATTAGTTCAAGTATACAGTGCAATGGTTAGGCATTTATATAATTTGTAAAGTGATCCCCTGGGTTACACTAGTACCTATCTCACACCTGCCAGAATGGCTATCATCAGTAAATCAAATAACAAGTGTTGATGAGGGTGTGGAGAAAAGGGAACCCTCATACACTATTGGGATTGTGCATTGGTAGAGCCACTATGGAAAACAGTTTGGAGGTTCCTCAAAAACTTAAAACTAGATATCCAAATAATAGATATCACTTTTTAACCCAGCAATTGCACTTCTGGATATTTATCCAGAGAAAACCAAAATACTAATTTGTAAAGATTTTTGCACCTCTGTGTTCACTGCAGCACTATTTACAATAGCTAAGATATAGAAGGTGCAAGTTTTGTAACTGTTCTGTACACTTCAAACAATGCCATAATAATTTTATAATTATTAAAAAAGACATTAGTTTAATTATATTTATAGGCAGTCTAAACAAAAGACAATAATGCAGTTTAAAATCATGGGAACTAAATAGAGAAAATCCATAAGACAACATTGCTCCAAGTATATTCTTTAGAATCACATTTCTGCGAGACATTTAATAAAAGGTTTCAGGGTCACTTCAGTTAAAAAAATGATCCCTTTGGAAATTTGCAAGTCATGTTAGTGTTCTGTCAGATGAGTTGAACTATTCTCATATGAAAATCTGTTTAGATTTATTTAGTCTAATATTACCATTTTCATGACCATGAGACCCTTTAAGTGGACAGTAAGTAGTCCATGAACAATAGTTTGGGAAATCCCACTATAAGTTTCATCAAATGACTTCATAAACAATCACTTATTAATGCAAGTCGAAGCTCAGTGAAAAATTATATTCACCTACACTCTTTCCTGTGCCCTTTGAAGATACACTTTGATGTATTTATTTGTAGGAAGTGATGCTGAGATCTATTCCACTGTAGACTTTGTTTTCTGCATTCTAGGTGATGCAGCTAACTGCTCAAGTTTAGAAAACATGGACATAGATGAATCAATATTGTTTGGAACCCTGCTTGGGCCAGGCCCTGCCCTCCTGGACCGGAATCGATTATCCAGTGAGAGTAGCTGTAAGAGCTGGCTGAGCACCATGACAGTGGACAGCGAAGATGGCTACCTGACGTGTATGTCTGAGGACTCGAGCAGAGGAGCCTTCAGCAGGCAGACAAGCACAGATGACGAGTGCTTTCTCCTCAAGGATGGGGATGATTTTCTGAAGAGGTCATCTTCAAGGAAAAACCGGAGCATCAGTACCGCCAGCAGTGGGTCTATGTCTCCCTTGTGGGAAAGCAATTTCTCAAGCATGTTTGGGACCCTACCCCGGAAAAGTAGAAGAGGAAGTGTCCGGAAACAACTCTTAAAATTCATCCCTGGCCTTCACCGCCCTGTGGAAGAGGAAGAGAGTCGCTTTTGATGGCTTTTGGTGCCCTTTCATAGGAGCTTATTTCATAAATATTGCTAGATCAGCTTCACCCAGTTTAGTGGGAAAGTGCAAATAGATTGCAAAACTGACATCCTATTTCATGGCAATAGTGACTTTTATTTAAATTTTTCTATTATTATTTTTGTTTCTTAAGTCATTTTCCAACTAGGACAGCTTGAGTTCTAAGCAGACAGTAGGGAAATAGTTTTAAGTTAGATAATATAACAAATTAAACAAATGCTTGCTCATTTTATGCTGCTTGTGAATGCAAGAGTAATATTTATTTTCTAGATTATCCATGTAAAAATTGAGAACTTTTGGAGTCAAGTGTAAATAAAGGTGACAGAATACAATTATTTGGAATATCTTCTGTAGGTTAATTGGTAGGTTTCAAAAGTTTATATTAATTTAATCTCAGTAGCTTCCAGGGGAGCCTTAATAACAGGCAATTTTAAATGTTACTGTTTAAATCTATGAAAAATTACAAACAAAGAAACTCATAAGCCATTTCATATCCACAGTGATAATAAAGAAGGAAATATAAGATTTAATATGAGGGTTTACACCTCATGAGATCCATGGAAAGATATTGTCTAAGATGGATTCTGAGGAAGATTATGATAAGACTTTTTTTTTTTTTAATAAGCAGCCTAACAAAATGGGTGGGAATGTCATTCTTACCCAGTTCATTTTTTGTTCTGTGTAAACTGATAACTCAAAATCCTATAGCTTTGTGATTTTTTTTTTAAACAAATGTCTAAAATTTGAAAAATCAGAGTTTGGAAAAAGGTTTTCCTATTGTAAATTTTTTCACATTACTCTTCACTTTGTATCATATATTCCAAATAGTTACTGCCTCACCACTCATTTGTCTATTATGTTGTTATTACATTACTTCTAGCCATTCAATCACATTTTTATTCAATACCCATTAAAGTCCATGATTTTTCTGTTCTGGTGATACAGCTGCTCATTACCTATATTCTAGAGTAGATAATCCAGACAACCTTTACTCATTTTAAGTTTGTGTGTGCGTGTGTGTGCGTGCACGCGCGCGCGTGTGTGTGTGTGTGTGTGTGTGTGAGAGAGAGAGAGAGAGAGAGAGAGAGAGAGAGAGAGAAAGTTTGGGAGAAATCCGTAGTTGACTTTGAGTGGAATTGCTATACTTTAAAAAACTGAATAAAGAATGAGTCATATTGAGGGGAAAAAAGAAGGGTAGGAAGCTTGTAGGGTAAGAAATAAATAATAAAGTTAAGTATAAAATAAAAATGCTAATTGAGACCTGCTTTCTATTAATTCTTTGAACTGGAAAGCATCCAGTGGTCTCTGCTTGAGAATCATTCATATGAAAAGCAGTATGCAGAATGTTTCATAGAAACAGTAGCAATCCTACTTATCATTTAATGAATGCCTAGTAGGTTAAAGATGTTTTTCATGTGATCCATGAAATAACCCTGTATATAGGTGTTAGGCATACAGCTAAGAAAGCAGGAATTCTGGGAAGTTCCCATGGTCAGTGACAGAGCTGAAATTGGAAGCCAGTTCTTCCTGACTCTAGCCCATTCTCTTAGTGTCCCTAAGTATCGTTTATTCTTTTGCTGGTTCTGTATAGTTATCACCATAAAACTCTCCTCCTCCCAATACTAAAAATGCACAATTGTAGATATTACATGAATAAGAATATTGTCTTAGATAAATAGGAGAATAAACACATTTAGGACGACCCTTGCTCTTAGTCTCCATAAGCAAGTTTTCAGATATAGGCACATTAATAACTGCACGGTTAGTAATACATTTATTTTCAACAAGGGCTTGCAAACCAGTTGTGATTTGACTGATAGTGCTTATTTCTTACTGTAGATTAGAATTATCATGTTAAAGATCTTACATGAATGCAGCATTTCCTGTTAATCCTATTTCACAGAGTCCTGCAAAAAGAAATATCACATTTATATGAGGAAAGATGGCTTTGTCTTCTGCAATATGAACAATGTTTTGAGAACTACCACAGGTCATCTTGGGAAACAGACCAGAGGTCATTTGCTTTTTTTGTGGCTTTAAGTGTTAAATGTAGTGCAATACTTCTTTCTTACAGTAAACATCAAACCCAAAGGGCACAGGAAAGGGATATAGCAAGTTCCACTGTAATCTGTGATAAGAATTAGCGTCCAGAGTTAGATATGTTCTAGAAAAAAAGAAAAGCACTTTTTAACCAAAGTACAGGAAGCAAATGTATGTCAAGTTTTGTGTGTTCACAAGTTGTAAGAAAACTAGCTGTCATTAATGGAAATGTGGGTAACTTCTCACAGCATAGCTTTTCAGACTGCTTATGACTTCAATAGGGCTTTAAAAGATTTCATTTCTCTAATATTCTGGTGCACAATGACTCAGTTTGATGCAATTTACTAAGAAAAGAATTGAAAAAGTGAGTTTTTTTAAAACCCCAATTGTTACATAATATTGATGATTGGCATTAATTGAAAATTTGTTAGGAAAATGCGTTTTCTAGTATGGCATCGATAAACCAAATTTAAATGAAACATATTGAGAATTATTCTCTCATGGGCTAAAGAAACACCACCATGTCAAAGAGGTGGGAACTATAGTTTTGAAATGAACTTTTATTCATCATTTTCTACTTTGCAATGCTTATTATCTTAATTGCATGATGCAAACAGTATTAAAAATACTTGTTTGAACTAAATAAGTTCAAACAAGTATTTGAACTTGTTTGAATAAGTTCAAATACAGATTGTGTCTACTGATCAGAAAGTATATAAGTATTTGTGGATGTATATAACTTAAGCACAGTAGATAATACATAACAATTATATTAAATCCTTCAGAACACAAAATGATTGGTTCTTTATATTCATTTCCTTACAAAATTATGGGCAATAAAATAAACATTTGATACCTTTCCGAAATAAAGTATGCTATTATTCAGCATTGGAAATTTTTCTCTTCTCTGCTCCTCTATCTCTGTCTGTCTGTCTGTCTCTTTCCCTGCCTACCTGAAATAAAATGGTTGTTTTAAAACAAATTTTTAAAATTTGGGGTGACTTCTTGACAGCTATTTGACTCTCTTTGAGGTTCTTAAAAGGCATTACCAACTAAATGAGGCTTTGTACTTGTATTAGCTTTCTGTTATTTAACAAATTACTACAAACTTAAAGACTTAAAACATATATATTATCTCAAAGTTTCTGTGGGTCAGGTGTATGAGCAAAGTTTAGCTGGGTCTGCTCAGTGTCTTACAAGGCTGCAATTAAAGTGTCACCCAGGATTGAGTTCTTTCTTGAAGGCTTGACTGGGAAAGGACTTACTACTAAGCTCTTTGAGGTTGTTGTCAGAATCATTTTCTTGTGGCCATAAGATTCATTGCAGCTTACTTATTAAAAGCCAGCAATAGAGGGAGACTGCAAGTAAAATAGAGTCTTAAATAGTGTGGTGTAACCACAGGAGTGGCATCCTATCACTTTTGTCATATAGCAGAACATAATTGCAGGGTGACATCCTATTAACTGTGCCATATTCTGTTTGTTAGACACAAGTCACAGGACCTACTCACACTCAAGAAGCAGGAATTACACAAGGGCATGAACATCAGGAGGTGGGGAATCAGGATGTCACCCAGAGTCTGTTCATAGCACCATTCAAGGAGTTCATACAGTTTATAATATAAAGATACTGAGTTTTCTTTAAACTCCTTTAAGTAAAAATAAATGGCAAATGTCACCATTTTTAATTTTTATTTAAGAAATGGTATAATTAAAGATCTTTGAAATTAAAGAACTTTGTCAGGACTTATAACTAGCCAAATAATTAGGAAACTGAATCCAGATCCATTGCTAACCCCTCAAATTTATTCCCCAGGTGCATGAAATGATAGAAGGTTTTAAAGGAATATTAAAGAGTGAACTTAAATGATTACTTGCTTTAAAATCCTGCTCAGGAAATCTGACTGTATTTAAGTGAATTCAGTGATTAGAATGTTGGACTTTATTATTTCTATATGGGTACATCTTCATGAGCAGAGAACAGGAATTCCATAGCAAAACAAAACAAAACTTTCATAATCAACATTACAAAGCACAAACAAAAATGATCAACGATGAGCAAAAGTCAGGAGATATCACAAACAGAATATTACAACTGGAGAAAGTAGTTTGAAAAAATATAAAACGTATCTCTTGGGAATAGAGGATAAGTACCTCAACTTGAAAAAGGACATCTACAAAAAAACCTATAGCTAATATCATGATGATAAACTGGGTGTTTTCCCTATTAGATCAGGTACAAACCAAGGATGTCCTCTAATTGCTTCTATTCACCATTGTACTAAAAGTCCTAGCTAGTGCACTAATACAAGGAAAGGAAATTAAAAGAGTACAAATTGGGAAGAAAAAAAAAGAAAACTCTTTTTTAAAACAGATGATGCAATTTTATATGTGGAATCCCCAAAGAATCAACAACAAAAATCCTGGAACTAATAAGAGAATATAGTAGGTCACAGGACCAATTGATTTCTTATATACTAGCAATGAACAACTAGATTTGAAATTAAACAAATAACACAATTTTCAATGGTACCAAAAAAATGAAATGCTTAGATATAAACCTGATCTGTATGTGGAAAATTCTAAAGATCTGATTAACGAAATCCAAGACATTTTAAATAAATAGAGAGCTATTCTTTGTTCATGGGTTAAAAAGCTCAATAGTGTTAAGATGTCACTTCTTCCTAACTTAATCTATAGATTTAATAAAATTCCAATCAAAATTCCAACAATCTATTTGTAGACATTGAGAAGCTGACTCTAAAGTTTATATGAAAAGGCGAAAGATCTAGAATAGCCAAGGTAAAACTGAAGAAGAAGAGAAGGAGAAAGCTGGTGAAATTACAATACCCTATTTCTAGACTTTCAATAAATCTGTAATTATTAAGAGAGCACACTATTGGCAAAAGAATAAATATATAGATCATATAATTGTATTAACCAATGTTACCCCAATAAACTTATTAAAAAAAGAATAAGTATATACATAAAAGAACCAGAATAGAGTGTCCAGAAATAAACCCACATAAAAATAGTCACTGATCTATCTTTGAAAAGGAGTAAAGGCAGTTAAATGGAAAAAGGACAGTGTTTTCAACAAATGGTTCTGGAACAGTTGGATATCCATATGCAACATTTTACACATTTAACAAAATTAACTCAAAATGGATTGTAGACCTATATGTAAAACATAAAACTATAAACCTTCTAGAATATAACATAGGAGAAAGTCTAGATGTCCTTGGTTTTGTGATGAATTTTTAGATACGCCAGAAGGATGATTCATGAAAGAAAAAGTTGATACACTGGACTTTAAAAAATTAAAAACTTCTGTTTGGGGAAAGATAGTGTTAAAATAATCAAAAGAAAAGTCACAGACTGGGAGAAAATATTTGTAAAATACATATTTGAAAAAGGACTTGTATTCAAACTATAAAAATAATTTTTAAAACTAAAAAATAAGAACACAAACAACCCAATTACAACATATTTAAAAAATCTGAATAAACACATCTCTAAAGATAATATATAGATGGCAAATAAGTGCATTAAAAGAGCTCAATATCATTTGTCATTAGGGATTTGCAAATTAAAACAACAGCGAGATACTACTATGTGGCTATTGGGATAACTAAAATCTAAAAAAAATAGAGAATACCAATTGCTGGCAAGGATGTCAGGCAACAGGAATGCTCTTTCATTGCAAGTAGGAATACAAAATAGTACAACTATGGAAAACAGTTTGGCAATTTTTTTCAAAGCCATATGGTCCATATAATCCAGCAACCATGCTCCTAGGTGTTTACTCAACTAATTTGAAAACTACATCCACACAAAACTCACACACAAATATTTGTAGCAGCTTTTTCCATAATTGCCAAATATTGGAAACAACTAAAATGCCCTTTGATAGGTTAATGGATAAACAAACTAGTATACACATGCAATGGAATATTATTTAGCTATTTAAAAAATGAGCCAAGAAAAGACATGATGAATCTTAAATGTTTGTTGCTAAATAAAAGAAACGAGTGTGAAAGGGCTACATATTGTGATTTCATTTATATGATGTTCTGGAAGAGGCAATACTATAACAATAATAAAGAGATCAGTGGTATTCTGGGATTTGAGGGTAGGATGGATTGGTCTCTGTATGTGAAAAAAGTTAAGTAGATTGAACACTCTTGAGTTTTACAGCTTTGTCTTAGTCTCTCTGGTCTGCTGAAACAAAATATCACAGACTGGGCAGCTTAAACAACAGAAATTTAATTTTGTCACAGTTTTGGAGGTTGACCACCCAGCAGAACGTTGAGAAATGTGTTTAAGGACAGAGCAGCCATTTGCAAGCCAGGAAGAGAGCTCTCAACAGAAACCAAACCCTGCTGGCAACTTGATTTTGGACTAGAGCTGGAACCAGCACCCACAACTGTGAGAAAATAAATTTTGTTTAAGCTATTTAGTCTGTGGAATTTTGTTATGGCAGCACAAGCAGACTAAGACAAGAGTGGTAATATTATCTTACATGATGCTGTAATCATAGATACACAAAACCATACATTTGCCAAAAAGTATAGAACTTTATAGCAAAAAGAACGACTCTTAATGTATGCAAATTTTTAAAAACCCACTTAGGAGGTTGGAGGAATGCAGAATGTGACAAAACAATCTAACTGTATTACTAACTTATGAAACAACCTACTTAAGAAACTGGAAGAAACAACAGCTGACCTAAGTAAGACCGAGAATGATCATAGTTTGTAAAATTAAAGGCAAAAAAACTATACATAAACATTGTACTCTAGTTGAAAATTTGTTCCCATGCAGGTTCCAGTTAACCATTCTGATACTGCTGTACATATATGTCAGAATTGAACTGTTAATAAATGAATGGATGAGTTTCCATTCAAGATGGCAGAATATATCAACACCGTGTGTACCTTCTCTCACAACCACATCAAAATTATAAATAAACTATAGAACAGCCATCATGGAGAATCAACTGAAGTCTAGGTGAACAGAAGTCCTATAACTTAGGATGTACAGAAAGAGCCATGTTGATACTGGTTCTTACTTTAATAAAGAACATTAATATAAACATTCTTCTACATAAAAAATAAACAAATACATGAATGCCTGATGATGGGAATCAGGTTTTTCACTGTTGGAGTGGGAGTTAACTAATAAGCAAGGGAAGAGGCTAGTATAATCCATGTGGAAATGAATTAGAGTTGGAAACAGTGTGCACTCAATATTAATTAAATATAGACATAGACAAAATATTTATAAATATACATACAGGTTAATACATACATATATATATTAACTTGCTCTGTTGAGAGAGCCTAGAAATAATGATACCCTAGTAGTGATGAGCATCCTTAACATCACGATTTTGGTTTCTAATTCCATTCTCCAATAAACAAAACCAGGGTTCCTTGACTGATTTTAGGATTGTGGCAGAAAATGTACAAGAAGAGCCTGGAATATTTTGTAGTGCCTGAATATAAGGAAGAATTTAAGAAGTAAAACAAAACAAAGCAAATTCTCACAATGATGAGGTTATAGCAAAGGGACACAGAAGTCAATTAAATGAGGTTCTAATATCCAAATATGAAACAATTTGAACAACAAAATAAATAAAAGGTTATAACCCAAAACATAACATAAATGTTTATGCACGAGTCCATTTATACTGATATAGATGACTGAATAAATAATAAATAGAGGGAAGAGACAAATCTACTTTACAGAAGAATTCCAAGTAAGTTATATAGATACTCCACCCTCAAGGAGATGGAGCATAATTCCCCATTCCTTAAGCATACTGACTTTCTTCCAAGAAGTATAGCATAGGAAGGGGAGAAAAAAAGGTAACTCCACTATGGAGATGCACAGCATACATTATTTCAGCCAAGTGATCAAGATCAATATCAGTAGTAACAGGTTGACAATATGTCTATTTGATATGATGTAGTGAAAATGACACTTTATCTCTGTGGTCTTCCTCCCTAAACCCATAACCTGAGTCTAATAACAAGGAAATATAACAAATCACAGTTAGGAGACATTCTATAAAACACCATCTTCTCAAAACTGTCAATGTCATCAAAACAAGTTAAGTCTGAGCACTGTCATGGCCAAGAGAAGCCAAGATAGGCTTGATGGCTAAATATAATGTAGTATCCTGGATGGCATCCAGGAACAGAAAAAATATTAAGTAAAAAGAAATTCTGAATAAAGTATAAAATTTAATTAATAATAATGTATCAATATTATTTCATTAATTATAGCAAATATACTATATTAATGTAAGGTGTCAATAATAGGGAAAACTAGGTGCAAGGTATATGAGAACTATGTATAATCTTCACAAATATTCTGCAGATCTAAAACTTTTCTAAAAAAAGAAAGCTTATTAAAAACAAGGACATTGAAGTCAATTAAAAGGAATAAAAAGAAAGAATAGAAACCATAATGGAATAAAAAATATTAACATTAACTGGGAAGATTTAAATAAATATAAACATGTTTTTATTCTAAAAACATTGTCTTTGAAATTAAATTTTTATGATGGATGGAATAGCATATTTCACATAGATACAGAGAGAATTTGTGAACTGAAAGATATAGGAAATTACCTTACTGTAGAGAGAGAAAAAGAGATAAACAGAATGAAAGTATTAAAAATTGGTTAAAGATAGGTAGAAGAGAATAAAAGTTCCAATGTACATCTAGTAGACATTCTTGAAAAATGAAAGACATGAGGGAGAAAGAGAAAATGAGAAGGAAGTAATATTTGAAGAGCTGATGATTGAGAATTAAGTGGAATTGATGAAAACCCATGAAATATTAGAGTAAGAAAGATGATGTTCTTGAGTGAGGTAAATGAAAATAAATCCACACTCACACATTATAGTAGAATCATGAAACACTTAAGTCAGTGAGAAAATGTTAAAAACAACCAAAGAGAAAAGACAGTTCGCAATGAACAATAATGATGTTGACAGAATCAAGTTTTTAAATCTGCGACAGTGAAGAAGAGACCTACCACCATTAGATTCTCCATGGTAAAGATGCCACTTTGTGATATCTTTTGTGAGATTGTTTACTAGCATTTCCTAGGTGCATAATTTAACTCACCGTTGGTGGCATGTACAATTTTCCATCTTTCTTATATTTCTGTAGTTATTAGATAAAGAAAATATTTATTAAAAAAGATTAGATATTAGTTGGTAAAAGAGTACATATGTTCAATTTTTACTTATTTCTTTAATCATCTAACAAGTTAGTGAAAAATTTTTGAGCTAATTCTAATCAGTGGGAACTGTGTTGTTAGAAACTCAAAACAAATAAAAGTCCCTCATCTCAAAACTTAGAGTTCTGTCAAAAGACAGATATTTATATTATAGTTCAATAAATTCTACATATGGCTACCTAAGTCAGATTGGAGTTAGAAATATGATCATTACTGTACATAAACCCTTTGAGGAAAAAGTGCAAAGAATTTCACTTATGTTATGATGTTAAATCAGACATATGATGAGGGATATTACAAAATTATTAATCTAAGCAATCACTTCAATTGGAATAAGCTTTCATTTTCTTTACAACAGCATCAGTTTGATTCTTAACACCTGCCAATAAGATTGTGTACACTAAAAAACAAACAAACAAATTCAAAACCCTGTCAATTTGGTGATTATGACCTGAGAACATTCTGGCCAGATTACAAATTCATTACTGACCAAACTGTTTGTGCTTACACTGAAAAGCAGAGAAGCCTGAGTAATGACCACTTACCTTCCCTATGGCCATTTGAAAAGAATGTCTTCCATTCTTACCACGTTCGTTTTCTACCTGAATTTCCAAACACTAATGAATTAGAAATGTCAGAGAGGAAATGAGGATAGGATTTGTACTGTTTGGAGGGTGAAATTCTGTAATTGCTTTGTTCTCAAATACCCCAAATTAAGTAAATAGGTAAATATATCTTTGATTCTCACCAAGTAGCAGAGAAAATGAGGAAGAAACGAAATGACTGGACAACGCAGTTTACTGTTACACAATCACTTCATTAGAGTAACTGTCCCAGTCTTGACCATCAGTAAATATGTATAAGAGAATTTTTAAAGTATTTTTAAAAAATCGGTGAAACATATAAGATGATAATGAGTATGAGTCTGATCATAACTAACTGTACTTAGAGACACAATTGTCATTTCCTCACCACAATGTGTGACACTTTTATTTTAGTTTTAAACCTGTAGACAGAGCCACCTATTAAAAACAGGATGTGGGTGGATAGTCATGCATAAACCTCACCGGACTAGACATGAGCTAAGATAGTGGTTCTGAAATAACAGTCTTCAGACTGTTGGCTTGCTGCATAGGAATTGCCTAAGAAACTTATTAAAATGCAATCCCAGGCATCGGATCCCAAAGAGTCTGTTGAATAGGTCTGGGAAGGGTTCAGGAATCTTCCTTCTAAAGAAGACAAGGAATCACACTTTGAGAAACACTGCCCTAGAAGTTCACTATTTCTCTGCTAGCTTCTATTTCAGTAAAGGGTTGAACTCTGAGTGATAAGAAAAAAAAAAGAATAAGAAAAATTAAGATATATCAAAAATATTAAGTGTCCTTATAAGAAAGCTACCTATTAGATTTTTCATCATGGCTGTGTGAAATCTTGAGTCTATCCAACCTTAAATACTCACTCATTTTCAGCAAATAACCCTGACTCACCCTCCACTGAAATGGAAACCATCTGAAAGGAGTTTCCTTCATTCCCTTACCCCTAATAATTTGTCTTTTTTTTTTACCTTCTGCCCTGCTTCCAAGAAAAGGTACTGACTGCAGTAAATCTACGTTTTTCATACCTCTCACATCTTTTTTACTTACACACAGATTTCATCTGCCAGACCTATAAATATTTCCCATTTTTTCTTATTCTGAATTTAACCAGTTAGATCTGCTTTATCAGCATAATGTAAAAAGAAGATTATATCTCTTCAATATTTAAATTAATTTCATGAGCCCCTGATTTGCTCAACTTAAGCAGGAGAAGACTATCATTCATGGATCCTATTCAAACTTTGGAGACTTATTTGATTGTTTCCAAACTTCTTGAAAAAAGAAATGAAGGATTTGAGAAGCCACTGGTATGTCCAGGTTCGGTTACTGTTGCTTCTGTTACTGTCACAGAATGTCATGACTGAAATCCTGCCCTGCAGAGTTCTTCAGGGTACCAACATGGTTCTTGGTCCCAAGTCTTGAAAGTCTTGGTATTTCCTGGGGAAAAAAGACCCAATCTAGGTCATCTGGTATTTAACTCAGCCAAGAGAATATGAGCTCCCAAGATGGCAGTTTTTTAAGTGTTCATTCACATTCTCTGTCTTTTGTCCTCAAGACCCCTTTGGTGATTGGATGGCTGAATTGGAAGGAACTGTGGTCTAATTTTCATACTGCAACAACCTCATTTTGAATGCTTAGCAAGGTATGGTATTGAGCAAAGACAACCAGGTGAGAGTACTTTCCTTGTGGCAAAATCTCCTTTTTTACCTTTTCTTGTAAGTCGACTTCATTAAGGACAATCTCAATTCATCAGAGGTCTTAAATAGCTCATTTTAAAGTCTCAAGAGAAGGATCAGTGTTTCATTCCTGGCTTCTTGACTCTACTCCAATCATGTCCAGTTTCGCATACCACTATTAGCTGTTATTAGCTGATGAAAGGACCTATTATATTTTTATACCTAGGACAGCAGGTTACAATGTGTTACATTTAGTTAATTGAAGAGCTATTTTAGTGATTCTTCCCTTAACAACAAAATCATACTTGAAGATAACTTGCAGTCTCCACTCTACTCTAGATTTAGAGAAGTTTGTCATAATTTTACATGCCTCTAATACATAAATATATCTACAGATATATATGTACATACACATCTGTATATATGCTTCTTCCCCTCACTGATTTCCCCTTGAATCTGCTGTTGTATCTTTTTCCTTTTCTTAACAACCAATCTTCTTGGAAAACTGGTCCATCCATTCACTTTCTACATTTTTTTCTAACCCAATTACTAGTTGATTCATCTTCTGTGATCTATTTTATTCCCCATGAGTCAAACATAAAACGTTCTTACCATTAACAACCTTCTAAAAAACAATGATTTTTATTAAATCATGCCTTCCTTAACCTCTTTGTGACATTTGATATCTGTGATAAGACTCTTTCTTTTACTGAAATACTATACTCCTGCCTTCTTGATTATTTCTTTTCTAAATTCTTCTTTCAGCCACCCAAATGGAGCCATTCCTAAGTTCTGTCCTGTGCTCTCTACTTTTCCTTCCCTCTACTCTTTTCTTTGGGATTCCCATCTTCTGTCACTTCAAATATTTCATCTGTGTATCTCAAGTGTTTTCCCAGACTTGAATTCCTTGCTTCTAATCTAACTCTCTGATCCTATCTCTCCCTGTCTCCCCTACGTAGGCTGTACTTCAATTTGTTTGAATGAACAAACTTTTCTGCCTTTATGACTACAAGAATGAAGGAGAATACATAAATGAGTTGTGTGGCTCAGTTAAAAACAAAGCACTTTGTGACAGACACTCAACCGCAGTGTAAGGACAACAATGAAAGATGGCACTGAAAAGCTGATGGCCAGAAAGCCAACCGCTACTCAGCTCCAGTGAATTGCTTTTCAGGTTTCCTGTTTTTATTTTTTGTTTTTAATTGAGTTGTATATAGTCTTCTATGTAGACAACTAAATTTTAAATTTTAGAAAACATAGTGCAGGTCAAAGAAAATATATTTGTCACCTATATTAGCCCTATGACAGTTTACAACTTCTGACTTACAATTTTTAAAGAATTTTCCTGTACAATCCATACTCTTCCTCCAGACACTGCTTACTCCCATTCACCAGTCACCAGATTAATCTTTCTAAGGCTAAAGTGAACTATAGGTCATGTCATTCCCTAAGTAATATATTCTACTGTTGACCAAATTGAGCATAAAACCTTAACAGAACTCTAAATGCTCTCTTCATTATAATCACAATTTTCCTCTCCAGACTTATTTTTTCCTGCTTCTCTACATGTATTTCATGTCTCTGGACTGCAGTAGAGGCTTTCTTAACAGACCATTGCTTTTCTGCCTCACCAGAATAACTTGAGCTCTCTATTCCCTCGTTAATTCACATTTGAGCTATGAATTCACATAGCTCTCTATTCCCTCGTTAATTCACTTCTGCTCACTCTAGATGAGGTGGTAATCTATTCAAGTTTTGGTTCTTTTTGTTTCCAGTTGTACTTGTTATTTAAAAATTGTTGCTTAAATTGGGAAGGACAATGTAAAAGTTTGGGGAAAAATAGTAAAAATCCAAAATTCTGCACTTAGATTGTTCCATGGGGTCTTTTCAAAGAAATGGAGACTAGATATTCTGGGTAATATTTTATACAAGAATGATGATATTGGAATTCCAATTAGTAGACCCATAATCATAGAATACTAATTGGCCTTATGTCAAAATGCTGGTGAATTTATACCAGTATATTTTAAGTTAAAATTAAATGTATTCAGGTATATACCATTAACTACTTTAATAGGCTGCAGGTTAATCAACTACATGTCAAAATTATCTTGGGTTATATTTAATATTTTGCACCATCATTCCATCCCCACGCTTTCTTGATATTGTTGTTTTGTCAACAGGTCCCCTTCTCATTTCTAATTTTCTGAAATTTAATCCATTATTTATAAACTGGCTCAAATGCCACTTTCCCCATCACCTGCACATGTGTAAAGATATATGTACAAACACAACCATTCCCACGCCCAGAATTTTCCTCTTGATTTCTCCATCTCGATGTGAACTCTCCATCTTCTACCCATTATTGGTCTTTATGTTTCTCTTTCCTATTAGCACTGATTATGTTCCTTATTGTTATGCTGTATAGTCATTTATGTTCTTACCTTATGCCTCTAAAAATGCTACATTCTTTGAAGGTTGATTTGTTTACTTCATTTCTACGTTTTCCACAGTACCTAGCACTGTACGTGCACATGGGAAGTATTGAGACTCATTTGATTTCTTGTGCCCCAAACTCTTCTCTCTCCTCTCAGTGAAGATCAAATAATGCTAACTGACAGATTCATCTGGGTGCCCAAATGGGTGCCCAAACCTGTAGGGAATCAAAGGGTTTTGAATAGATGGTATTTAAATACAGGAAGTCTTTGAAATAACATCAGTTTCTTCAACATCGTTTGGTTATAATATTGATTTAAAAAAATTGATTCCCAGCTGGCACCCTGTCTGTGTGGAGTGTACACAGTCTCTCCGTCTGCATGGGTTTTCTCCAGATTCTCCATTTTCCTCACACATCTCAAAGGTGTGCATGTGGAGTGGATGGGTGTGTCTTATTGTCTCAGTCTCAGTGAATGTGGGTGTGTGTGAGTGGCCCTGCAACAGAAGAGCATTTTGGTTCAGGGTGGGTTCCTGTCTAGTGCCCTGAGCTGCCATGATAGGCTCTAGCCACCGCAACCCTGAACTAGAATAAGCAAGCTTGAAAATCATTATCTTACTTATTTTTATCAATCTTTCTTAAGTGTATAGATAGCTCACATTTATTTCAATATTTCATATCGGAAGTGTTTTAGGTCTTTATTTAGAAGTTTGGTGATGTTTTTCTGACTAGAAATGTACTATAGGAGCTTAATTCTTGTTTGTTATCAATTAGCCTATGGTAAAAATGGTTTTGTTATACATCATTTTGCTTAATGTCAAAGTTTCCAAGAATCTATAGATGTGTTAAGTGAGGACTTACTGTACTATACTCAAGAGACTTAGAATTTCTTTTATAATTTGCAGTCCAGTTATAATAAATGAGTTTCTTCCATCTGTCATTGGAGATGGCACATGAATCAATGTTTGAAAAAAAAAGATACACTGAATTTAGAAATGGTATATTGCCAGGCTAGTGCTGAGTTGGAGTTCATTGCTTTGAGCAAAATTTTTGGATTTTAATGTGTGATCATGTTTGCAGTATCTAGCTGATTTTACAATTCGAGGGATTATAAAAAAAAAAAAAAAGTCCATGTGCTTTACTTCTGTGTAATTGGAGGTTTTTGATTGTTGCTATTTTAGGGGGAAGAATTTCACATTCGAAATGGTCCAAAAGATGTTTAATGACATTTTTTTCCCTAAAAATAATTATTAAAGTGCTGTGTATGCATCACTAAGCATGGAGGAGACAAAAATTTGGCTGTCATTTTAGAAAGCAATAGAAATATGTGTGCCCTTTGAGCTTATTTTGGAAACAAAGAAGAATTAGAAAATGTCAGGTTTACAAGAGTAGAATCTTCTTGTGAGGTGCCCATAAGGGAATATGCTTAACAGGAGTAAAGCATGGATTACTGAATGTCCTTAAATGAGAATGTTCATGGGCCTGGCAGTGACAAAACAATTTTTATGTTTTCATTAAGTCAAATTAAAAATGTTCCCTGTTTACTCTTACTCTCTCAGAGGTATTGTCATTAACATTTTAGTGAGTTTTCTTATAGACAGTTATCTGGTCATTTATACATTTATTTATACCTTAAAAATATTTATATTTATATAGTTAATGGTAGTTTTTAATATCTAAAACTCAAATATTTAATATTTTTATATAAACTGAATTATACCATATATAATGCTCTGCAACTTGATGTTTTAAATTTCATCAGAGATATATTTTCTGAGCCGTTGATATATGAAAATATCTTTGTTCTCTCAGGTGAATAGTGTACTGGTAGGATAGTGCATTTTAGGATCTACCTTTCTCAAGATGGTAATAAATATTTTTTCTTTTGTCTTCTAATTTTGCAGATAAGCAACCCAAAATCAGTTTGTTTCTCTTGTGTAGTGTTTTTTGAAATAATTATTCTTGAAATTAATTTTTTTGACTATAAATCAGACTAGGATTATGAATGCTGTTTTTATTAATCTTGTCTAGATCTTTCAATCTCAAAAATTCTTGTTTTTTAATCTCATTGATGGTTTTCTTCTATTTTTTTCCATTCTTATTGCCTCTGCTCTACTTTTTTCTCTTTTTCTTATATTTCTACTTTTTCTAGATTAAAAATCTGAGTCCTTTCTTCTCCAAGTCTTTTTTCTTTTTACTCCTGATTTCTATCTTTTTCTCCATTTTTGCTTTGTTTATAAAGGTGCTCCTTTATACCTCAAGGTCTATTTTTTTATTCAGCAATCTACTTATTTTTGCAAAATTCAGAATCAAGTTTTTAATATCTTAAAACTTAAAAATGTAATGATATCACCTTGAAATTACTTATTATTTTCTTACTATTACTTAATATTTTCTTCTAATTAACACATTAACTTGATCTTTATGAGAGTCCCTGTTCATTGTGATTGCCTTTGCTCTTGCTTACGATTTACTGATTTTCTCATTCCTTGCCTATTTTAGTTGCAGATAGCCAATCACCCTACCACTATCCTATTTGAGGTTTAAGGTTATGCAGGCTTTCCTGTACTGGTGATGGTCCTTACTCTTATCTGGATCATCTTCATTTTCCTCATGGTAGCTCTGAGGACAATCGGGGTAATATTAGTCATAGGATTGAACTGAGAAGTGTTCACTCTTTTTTTCTATTCTGGAAAGTTTTGAAAGATTGACAGGATGTGTTCCTTGAAGGCTTTGTAGAGCTCAAATGTAAAATCACCTGGGTCTGCTATTTACTTTGCAGAAAAACTTTAAAATGTTTATCTTATTTTCTCTACTAACTATAGGATTATTCAATAGTTGTGTTTGTTGTGGAGATATTTTTAACATTTTATGTATTTCTAAGACTTTGTTCATGTTGTGTAAGTTTTTAGAGCTTTTAACATAGTATTCTTTATAGTATCATTTTATTTTTTTAATCTCTGCTACATTTTCAGGTATGTTACCTTTTAAAAATCCTAATATTATTTATTTGTCTCTTTTCATTTTCCTTCAATCTTGGCAGAGGCTTGTCTATTTTATTAAAAAACCAACTTTTATTTCTGTTGAATTTATTATATAAATTTCTGTTCTTTTAAAATTTTCTCCTTCCTCCCTCCCACTTTTTTCAAATTTAGTGTACTATAATATTACTAATTTCTTGTAATAGATTTGTATTTTCTTAAGTAATCATTTAATGCCATAGAATTCTTTCTAATTACTAGTTTGGATGAATCCCACAGGTTTTGAAAAATATTGATATGTACATTTAAAATTATTGTTTAGTTCTAAATATTTTAAATTTGCATTATGATTACTTATTTTACAAATGTTCTACTTGGTTTTTTAAAAAATTTTGATCATTACTTAGTACTCTTTCGTTCTTTGCTCATTATAAAAAAAAGTTAACCTATTTTAAAAAATACCGAGTACACAACTATTTTATATTCTTTATCTTATAGTACCAATATCTGGAGATCTTAATGACATAATTTATTATTTCTTGTGACTTTCCCAGGGTGACTTATTTTCTTAGTGTGTTTTTGATTACTTGTAGCCCTTTATTGAATCTTTTTTCAGAGTTCATAATCCCATTAATTTCATAAGACATTAGAGTTTTTTATAGCTTAATTTTCTTCTATTTCTTAGTATACTATTTAATTTGACTTTTTGCTTGTTCTTGTCTTTTTGTTCATTTTTTAAAAATTTGTAGCTTCTGGTTGAGGGTCTCATCTTGGTATCGTTATGTTGATTATTTCTCTTGAATGAGAAAATTAATGAGCACCTGTATTGTTAAAGGCAGTGTAGACAGCACCACTGGCTGGAGCTGGGCCTATGGACAGTTTTGGATCAGGAATGTTGCCTCAGAAGTCCTCATCATCTCAACATTGTTTTCTGACCTCTCAGCAGGTTTTCTTTCAGGATGAGCAGGTAACTTGTCAGAGGTCATATTGGGTTTCAATGGAGCCCCTTTGACTTACTGTGGTTTTAAGTGGTCATTCTGGATTTTTTTCTGCTAAGTTGCATTCATTTTTAATTGCAAACGCCTACTTCATTCCCCTTTTATTCTTCTCCTCCTCATGTTACCTCCAGATGATTTTTTGAAGTCAAATATTCTAGCCTCAATAGCAGTTCCACCTATACTATTTACATAACATTGACTTTGACTGTTTTAGAGCTACATCCTAAGTTTTGTGGATTTCTATGCCCTTGTTCCTTCTTATTTTATATAAAATGTCATTGGAAGAGTCTTTAATGATCCTTTGGCTTACTTTGAGATGTATAAGTTTATAGCTTTCTCTCTCATTTTGGTCTACAGTATACTGAATTGGTAAACTTTGTAGGAGTGTGCTCTTTATGATTTTTTGTTTGTTTTGTAGCTCTTTTTTGAATTTGTAGTTGTAATGTTTTTCCCCATTCAAAAAAATTGAAATTTTTGATGAATTCTAAGGAAAAGTATTAAATTAATATGCCTTTAATCTGACATACTTTCCTGAAATTCCAAACCAATTTTAGAATAGGGCTAAATGCAGGGCCTGTTTCTTTTTGAATGTAAGCTTACAGGATAGTCCTTTAAGTGGTGTGATATAAGATGTCATCCAAGATGGCCAATCCAAACAGTGAAAGAAAAGGAAGCGTGTATATACTATTAACTTCTTCCCAGAAAAAACATTTTTAAGAGAATCTTTTTTTCCCATGTTACTTTGATCATAAAGCAGTGACACCTTGCATTCCTGATTCTATCCAACAAAGTCTTATTGATATTTTGGGGTACAAAAACACTATGTTAGCTTTCACATATAGCCACCTCTGTCTATATAACGCAGACACTAGTTCACATGGAGAGTGGGGTTTGAGCCAATGGGCAAATCCAAACAACATTATCTACCACCAACTGTAGACTTTTAACAGCATGTGATCAGAAAGCTTCTCTGTCCTGTAGTTATTTCTTGGTTTTTCATAAGATACACCTAACAATGTTTATATAGAATTGACCACCTCTATTCAAAGAACATTGGTGGGTAGAATTAAAACTTTAGCTAGCATTTATTTAATGTTTACTATGTGTGCTCTAGCACTCTTCAAACTTTTACACATACGTAATCTCATATCTATTCATCTAACTCTGAGACCCAATTATATTATTACTCCTGTTTTCATATCAGGAAACTGGCTCATGGAGGTTCTATTTCTTGCCCAAAATACACGTCACTAGTAAAATGTGACATCAATCCAATTTTACAATGATTAAGAGCTTGGATTTATAGTCACATAGCTCTGGAATCAAATCTTGTTTCTACTTTTTTCTAACTTTGTGATGTGCAAGACACTTGACTTCACTGAGCTTCAGTTTCTTCAGCCATATTATGGAGATGATAGTAGCATCTACCTGTAGAAATTCAAGAGGATTAAGTGAGATATGTTAGGTATAGAGCTTAGCACAATGCTTGGCACATGGTAAGCACTCAACAAATGCTACCTAAAAAAGTAAATAATTTATATCTTTATTGAAAGCAAGAGGTTACATCAGAAAAAAAATTTCCTGAAAATCAATTGGGCAATTAGTTATTGAAATTCATACCTAATGACATTTGTAAGAGAAAAAGAAAATGGAGTAGTTTTGTTAATAAATTTACTTAAAAATAATACAAAGTCCAAATAGAGACTATCATGGTCTAGTTAAAATGACAATAAATTGTCAGACTGCATCCCATATCACATTACTCCTTTTGAAAAATTCAGTCTCATAAAGAATGGCTAAACACCAAGAGGCTGTGGTTGGCAAGTGGAAATGTTGGAGCAGAAGCTCATGAGATTTACCAGTGTTGTCACTGAGTAGAGTGAAGTAACTGAGAGCTTGGATTTTGGAATCAATGATGGAGTTCTCTATCTAATAAGTGTATGATCTCTGCCTATTTCTTTATCTTTAAATTGAAGATCAATATGTTACATAACTCATAGAGTTGTTGGATGATGAAATGAGATAGTTAATGTAAACCCTCAGGATAGCACTTAGTCCATAATAAAGATTCAATAAATGTTAATTATTGTCATCTGTCTCTCTAATTCTTTTAAGAGGGTAAAAGTTAAAAACTTATTTTCTTGGTTCTAAATTTTTTCTTTATTTATAAGTGTACTTGAGTTCCTGTAACTAAGATCATTACTCTTTTTATTTAAAAAATTTTCAACTACAGTTGGCGTACATTATTATATTAGTAATATTTTATTTGCTACTCTTCTCTAGAAACTCTGATCCCTTCTCTAAAAATGTCTTTGAGAGAGAAGAAATTACCTGTTTTTTTAGCCTCTTACTTTAACTTTTTCTCTTTATTCCTAAGTTTGTAAAAAAGGGCAAGTTTTCCATCATCTTCTGTCCTGAGCTTCTAAGCAACAAGAAGTGCACTTGTATAAAGATGTGGGTAATTTATTGCCACTAATAAAATGTCTCAGTGTAATTATAGAGGATGCATATTTTAAAGGGAAATAAGAATATGGAAGTCTTTTAGTTCTATTACTTCTTGAGCAAATGCTTATTTCTTTTAAATACAAATTAATAAAAGTTTGCTACCTATACTAGTGAAGAAAATGTGAATTAGATGTGAAGGTCTTCTCTGTACTACCTACCATGGATCAGGTACTTCTAAGGTGATATCTCATTTATATCTTCCATCAGCTCCATGAGATTAATTTTTGAATCTTAACTTTGTAGTTAAAGACCTTGAGGGTCAGAAAGGTAAAGTAACTGGCTCAAGATCACCTGGCTGGTAAGTGATGGAGTACAGCTGCAAATATGTTTTTTTCACTAAGATACTCTGTTTTTCTTTTCATTTTTTATTTTCTTTCTTTCTTTTTTTGCAATACCATATAGCTTTCTAATAAAGTAGTCTAAATATATAAATGAAGCTATAATGCATGATTTTGCTTTCGACATTATTTTTTCCCTATCCATCCATATATATTAGTTATTTTTTCCTCCACTGATAGAATATATTGTTTCTAGATAAGCTTACTGGTACTTTCTGATTACTAGTAAAAAAAGACAATTTGTTCTCTACTTTCATATCATAAAAACAATGAGTCCCTTCCTCCAGCCCCATTATTCAATTTACCTTGGCCATTTTACCATTGAAAGTTTCATATAAATAGTGAAGCAATACCTCCAAATTTTAACTCAAATACCACTTTGTTTTATTTATTTATTTTGAGAAAATATCTTCTGTAACTGTTTTAAAAATGAGTTGAAAGGGTATAGAGCTTTGAACCTTTAAATTTCTTTCGCTCTTTATTCTATAGCTAAAAAGAGCTGACTATTTCCCAGATATAATGAGCCAGTAGAGTTGGATGCTTACAATTACCTTGAGACTTATAGAAGTAAAGCTTTATAAAATTTTCTGCAACTCAAGTCTACTTTCATGATGTTCTTATTGAAATTCCCTTGCATCATTTATAAGGCTATGAAACAAAGTTTACCAAAATACCAAGGGCCATGAAGTTCAAGGCAGAAGCTTTCATGGGAAGCCTCATGTAATCATATTTGTTCTTCAAAGACTTAGGCTGAGATCCCATGCTATTCTTCTAAGTACAAAGTGTCTTGGACATTTTCCTATAATACAAATACAGGTTGCAGATTTTTTCTCTTGATTTGTTACTGTTCACCTCCATAAATACAAAGTTTTGACAGACAGAATGTAATTATTTCATATTCCCATCACAAAAAATTCAGACATTTGCATTGCCTGGCAGCCTGATGCACGGTTCCTATATTAGCCAACAAAGAAGATTTAACAAATAGAGGGGAAAGGCCTGAAATGCAGTGGTTTGGAAGCTGGATTCTCTGCAGAGTTTTAATTTGAGCATTTCAAAAAGTTGGTTCACAAAATTCCTCTTTCACTAACAGAACTAACTTATTGAACCAAAAGATTAGGCTAAGATTTTTTTTTTCACTGAGAAGCTCATTAGAGGACTTCTAAATATGCCTCCTTCAAGTAGACTGAGTTTAAATTTTTCTATTAACAAAGACACTTTATCAGTCTTGGCCACCTTTTGAACTCACTTAGTTCAAAACTTCCTCAGTTCAAAAGTACACGGGAGCTGATAATTAAAAATGAACTTTCTTTGTATTTTCCAAGCATGTTCCAGGCTTTTCTCCTCTTTTTCTTTCATCTTTTTTATATTTACATTTTTTTCACTTTTATTTTGTTTTCCCTTTTCATTGTCTACATTTATGCTGACCAAATTTAATTGAAATTAGGTAATAGGATTGTGGTACTTAATGAAACATTGTGTAAAATGTAAAGACAGATGTAGGATACCCTGTTGTGCTAGAAGGAAGAGTTAGAAAATTCTACAAACCCAGAATCTCGGGTCTTCTCATGATGATCACAGAACCAGATACAGTATTTACTTTTGTTTCTACAGGGGTCTCTCAAAGTATTTTTCTATAATTCTCTCTTATCAAGTGGACACTTCCTCATCCTCAAACATGCTTCTACATGGACACTCTTTATTTTTAATATCAACTTTGGACTCCTACCATGCAATATAGGGACAGATATAAAATGAACTGAGAAATAAAGTACAGAAACTGTTGCTTTGATTTTCTATTTTTATTTTACATGTCATACCACTCAAAAAACCCACTGACTTTACCTCCAAAATAAATCCTGAATCTGACCACCTCTCATAGTCACCATTTCTTCTCCCCAGTGGCCTGCAACAATAGTCAAAGCCATTACCTTTTAAATTGTTGTTGTTTGTATTACTGAATATTTCAAAAACCTAAATATGTTCCCTACTTCCACATGCATCCACCAAATAACCAGGGTAAGCTCTTAAAAAAGTAAAAGATCCAAACACTACACCACTAAATCTTTCCAATTGCTTACCATTGAACTTCAATTAAATGCAAACAAC